>PVKN010043342.1:0-10239 GCA_004027915.1 Capromys pilorides | reverse complement strand
ATCATATTGGTTCTGGGACAAACGACCATTTGTATTTATATATCAATATTTTTGAGAGAATTAAAAGAAGAAATCACCCAAAACAAAAGTGATTACCTGTGGCTTTCAAATTTGTACCAAGCAACTTAATAATATATAGAAATCATAAAAACTACTTGAATCTTTACAAGTAATAATTAAGATGTAATAGAAGGCTATATTTTTCATGTTGAATGGTTCTGAAAAAATGGTCAAAATGATCCTTTCAGCTCTTCTCTGCTCCCTTGAGAAAAATTCTGAGAAGAAAGACAAGGAGGAAAAAAACACTAGGATTCTATAACACAAACAAGACACATAAACCATTTTCCTAACTTGACACCATTCAGGAGAGTGACAAAACACCAATTTCCACAAGATGCTCTGTCTTACAGATATGGAACACTTCCCATTCAAATAGGTATCTGGGGCATTCTGGGTAAGCCAGCCAAAACGGATAGCAATAGCATGTAAATTAAAATAGCAACCTTCCCCTTCCTGAGCATTCATCCGTTGTGCCACTGACACATTGCAGAAAGAATGCCAGATCTTCTATTGGCATAAATCTCATGTCTGTAGCCTGCTGTGAAAGATCTGAATAGCACCACTTGCAGCACGGAGGGCTCCTTTGTTGCTGACATGCAGTTCAGAGGAGGAAATATCATACCATTTGGTATCCTCTGGGCAGGTCTGTGAACAGACTTGTTCCGAAGCCCTGCGCTGCTTTTCAAGATGTTCAAGATCTGCATGTGCTTTGTGCCGCAACACACAAGCACTGTATAAACAAACCTGTGTTGGTTTCCAGCAAAATGCAATTACCATTTCGGGAGAACCATCACATTTGTCTCAACGCAAATGACTTGAGAAATGAAGACTTGCTGCTTGTCAAGACAACATCTGATCCTGAGAATCACAGACCTATCCACAACTTCAAAGGAGGCCTGAGCTGTGCTACTGGCCATTCTCAGGGTTCTGCCCATGTCCCCACATCCTTGCCACTTGAGTGCATTCCAGCCTGGCTTTATTTGCCCAAATGTACATTTTCTTGCCTTTTTGTGGCCCCTTAGATCTGCTTTATTTTCCCATGTGGATGGCTGGAAGTGCCTGGGAATTAATGTTTGCTGCTTATTGTGATAATTGGCTTGATAGTGCATCATTTATTGGCTGCTTTCTCTGTGTTGTTTCACTTTCTTGCTTCCCTACAGTGTTTCTACTGACTAACTCTCAAATCATCTCTGTGTACTTGAATCTTTGTGTCCATACTGGCTTCTGGAAGAGTCCAATTATGTTCTCCCAGTTGTCCTAGAAAATCAGCATTTTGTCAGTCTTTGGCATGATAGTGCTTCCATTGAAAAGGACATATATTTGAGTGGAGCGCATATGTTCCAGTATCCTGTATACCTTTAAAAGCCATTTTTGCAGTCTAAGTTCACATCTATATCTTTGGTATGTCTCCCTCTCTGTGGTCAAATCAGTCCTGCTGCAAAGTTCCCTGGTACCCAAAAGCATCCATAGCCTGCATATGATGATGGAGTGATTTTAGTGAACAGCCCATTCTAAGACAGGAAGCTTGGCTATTTGGAATTTATAAGCATATATAAGGATAGCATGGAGTTAATGCTGATTTAAATGCTTCAGAATTTAAAATGCCACTTAAAATTTTGTTTTCTGTTATTTCAACATAGCATAGTCATTCTAGTTGCTTTGAGTCTTATGGATTTAAGAACACACGTGATTAAAAACCACTTGTCATTCTGTGCCTGGTCTATTCCACTTAATGAGAAGTCCTCCAGACTGATTCATTTTGTCAATCATGACAGGATTTCATTTTTTTCATGACCACATAGTTTACAACAATATTTTTTGAGACAAGGTCTCAGTATGTGGTTGAGGCTGGCTTTCAACTCACTTTGTAACCCAGTCAGGCATGGAACTCCCAGTAATTCTCTTGCTTCAGCCTCCTGAGTGCTGGGATTAGAGGTGTGTGCTACCACACCAGGTCAAGAATATATTATGTTTCAGAATAGCTAGAAGAAAGGATTTTGAATGTTTTCCTGACAAAGAAATGACAAATGTAGGAAATGATGCATACGCTAATTTCTCTGAACAGATCATTACACAATGTGTATACATGTATCAAAACATCACATTGGATGCCAGAAACGTGTGCAATTATATGTCAATTAAAAAGAAAATCGAACAGAAAAGAGGACATGTGAAAATGATCATCATTTTTACCATCAATACAACAAATGTTTATTGAGAACTTAAGATGTGAGATACAGTGTTGTATTTTATGTGTGCTGATTTATTTAATCACTTCAAAATGCAAGTGAGTGGGCATTATTATTTATCTCATTTTATGAATAGAGGTACCCAGGGGTTGAACAAAAGGGTCGGCAATCTTGACTCCATGCTTACACCTAAAAGGAGACATATGAATAGCAGTCATGAGGCCTGGTGGAAGTAGACTGGAGTTCTGCACTTTCATGATTTGCAGCCTATGGTTTAATGGTCACTGTCTGTGGGCATTGTGGTTTTTATTAGTCAGTGCCCTCTTCTTCAGGGATTCTGAACCTGCTCCCACAACCAGCTGCCTCATCTTCTAATCTGCTTATCTTTTGGTGTTTGCCAACTCAAAACTCAATCATGGGCATGACCTTTGATTCCAGCCTTTCCTCTCAGGCATCTTCCTTTTATCCCCTCACTGAGTCACCTGCACAACTCAGTATCTAGAACACATCCAAGCTCCTCAAGATAATTCAACTGGTCCAGTCCATGCTGATTACCTGTCTGTCTGTGCATCTTTTACTTCAGACTACCTCTTAGCTTTTAGCAATTCCTAGACCTGCCACCATTTGAGCATATGTCCATGTCTGTCAAATCTGGTGTGGTCTACAGATCAAATCACATGGTGGCGGCAGCGTAACTTTTAAGTAAGGAATTTCATGAGGCAGAGCCCATTCAAAAGGGCCCACAGGTGTGGTTGCTAGTTAAGAAGCATGAGATTCCTAGAATGGGATCCTGCCAAGAGTCACCAAAAACCAGCCAGTGAGGTTCAAGATTGTGTCATACCTGGCCTTCCCTCCTCCTTCCATTGGCTTGGTTTATCAGGAAATCGAGACTATACAAAAGTTTGAGCATATTTTCTTTCTTCCAAAGCACAGTGAGTCAAACAGGAAGTGGTCTTAGGGACATAAACCCTCTGCATGTTTTTTGGACTGAATTAGAACTTAAAAATGATGTTGTTCTCCATTTTTAAAGAAGAATGAATAAACAGGCTTTTCTCCTTTGTAATCTTTTAAAATTGCAGCATAACATATACAAAGACAAGTGTACAAATCCTAAGTGTATGGTTCGACGAAGTTTTACAAAGTAAACACATGTATTTAGCTCCTGGATTGAGATATAAAACAGAAAGTTGGTCTGAGGCCTCTGTAAGTGCCCATTACCATTCTCTGGTACACAGGTCATAGGATCACAAGAGACACCTTTGAAACAATTGGGCAAGCATCAGAATTTTTGTATAAACTAAGCGTTAGAGTCATCAAGTGTCAGGTGCAAGACTACATAGCTAGGGAACAACTGGTTTCTTGGTTTGTTTGGGTTTTTTTTTTTTCCTAAAACATCAAGCAATTGTTCCATCTCTTAACTAAGTCAGTACCTGTGAATAAACTATCCCACTCATATACTTCACCTATTCATTTGTTCTACATGCCAATTAATTTTTCTTTTCCAAATTTGTCCTCATCTCACAGTCAGATCATGTAGGATTGTCCTGAAGATCTCTGCTCTTGGTGCACGGAAAAAGAATTTTCTACCTGTGTAAGTTGGGACAGCCTGTGACATTGGCAGAGAGTGCCCCACACTTCCACAGAGTGGAATTTCTACCATCTTTGCCACTGCCACTAGAATTTTAAGAACTTAAAACTCATTCCATCAAATACTCATGACAGAGATGACTAGCTCTAGACCAGTATGATGTAGAACTGGGGATGAAAAGCAGCTTCTCGACCAGGAGGTTCATTCCCCAAACCTCCAAGGATGGCCATTAGAAAACTGGTTGTTAGCAGTGGAATGTGGGCAGGAATACATTTTGTACTTCTGAGTGATGGTGCCTTCTGCCTGATCACTTTCCTTATCCACTGACTCTGACAGTCTTGAACAACATGAAAGGTGTCTGAACCTTTGAGGCAGTTGGAAGACTACCAGTCACAGAGGAACCCTGCCATTGAACTTGACATTAGTGAGAAATAAATGACTAGTGGGCTAATCTACTGAAATTCTAATGTTGCTATAACTAAAGGTGTTAGAGAGCAGGGATGGAGGAGGAGATCATAACATTTTCAAAGGTTATGTTTTGTTTAAATCATATCTTTTCCTTTTTCCAGCTATTGAAGGCTACACCAGCTAGAACCCCTTACTTGTATAGAAAGTACAGTTCCTCTACTGACCATTCTATAAATAAGAAAATATTTCCCGGAGTCATGTCCCTTTTTCAAGATTGTTTATAGGAATCCTTGGAGCAGAGGAAGGTTTGATTTCATAGAGCAAGCAAAACCCTGATTTTAACTTAGCACCCTGGAACTTCTGGACTTGCTAAAATATTGAACCATCACCTCTATCTGTGCTATAGGTTTTATCAGCAAAAATGACAATTTCTCTTTTGGAAAGAAAGCTTGTCAATAAAGAAAGTGATCTTTATTCATACTGTTCTCTGACCCATTTAAACAAATTTCTGAGCATGAGCCAGGTCTTGTGTTCAATCCCCAGAACTACCAAAACAATGCAAAATAAAACACTATTAAATAAAACAAGTTTCTGTATGATGAAAACTGCAAAAAAGATATGTAAAATATAATAATGCAGCATCCATTGTAATTCTGATATTAGAAAAGAATAATAATAGCAATGATTGAGTTTTGCTATTCTTTTTCATATTACATAGCCACCATAGTGGCACTAAAAGAATAGCTACTGGCACCAGGATGTCTGAGTTTAAATCCTGTCTCTACTGTATAGAAGGCAAGTGACCCTGGGAAAATTACTGAATAGCTCTGCACCTCAGTGTTTCCATCAGTAAAATGGAGAGCACCAGATTTAGTCTTACTTTTTTGATGATTAGATTATTTAATATTGGTAAAACTATTAGAAGAGTGCCTGACTCCTAGGAATCCTTCAGTGAATGCCAGCAATTGTGATTACAGTGCTTTGAGGCCCTGATTTGGGACTCCCCCAACCAAGGCAATCTTATGAGATTGAAGAGTGAGGAGAATTTGGGGGCTTCAGCTTTGCTACCAAGCCCAAGTTGAATTAGTATCACACATGTTTATGAGATGTACAACAAGAGTTTCAAATGCACTTTAACTTAACTTCTGAGGATGAATTTAACTGTTATGATTTATTTTATTTATTCTAAAATTGAAAAAGCTATGACACAAATGTGCCTTGAACAACAAAACATATAAGATGGCATTGGATTAGAACCCAAATTATATAGTAAATATTTTTGGGGCATACTGATACAAATAAGTGAGTGGATATACCAATGAATGCAAAAGAATACCCACACCTCCTATGCTCCTTAAGTGGGCACTCCACATAGTGTCACCTTTCCAAACAGCACAGTAGGGAGCAAGAGAAAAGAACAACCAGACAATAGAACAACCTGAAAAACACTACTTTGGCCTGGTGACCAAGGCCAATCAATATCAATAATCATGTTGATGGTATCCACTCATCAAAATATGATGCAAATAGCACTCCACTTCTGTGATCTTTCTTACCAAAACCCATAACCAGATTTTAAACATGAGAAAAAAGCCAGAAAAATTTCTATAGAGGTTAAACCCAAAATACATTTGAATAGCACTCTTTAAAACTATGAAAAGGCAGAAAAGTCTGAGAAACAGGTACAACCATGAAGAGCTTTGGAAGACATGACTCCTAAATATAATGTAGCATTCTGATATCTAGAAAAGTGACACTAAGGAAAAGCTAAAGAAATCTGAATAAATTATGAACTTCAGTTAATAACTACAGTGCAATGATCTTGATTTATCAACTCTACCAAATGTACTAGATTAATGTAAGGTGTCTACAATGGGGGAAACTGTGGAAGATATACAGCAACTCTTTGAACTGTCTGCTTAATTTTCCCATAAATTTAAAACTGTTCTAAAACTAAAGCACAGTCTATTTTTGTTAGTAGCATTAATTATGTTGACTAACATTACAAAGAACATTGAGTAGGTGAATATTGAGTTATCAAGCCTAGATGGAACCTCTAGTAGCAACATTTTTGGAGCAGTAAATAACTTTCCTTTATGCAGTTTCTGATAAAAGACAATTTATTTCTTATATGTTGTTAACTTATTAACATCTTACTCTTAGCTAACAATATGACTCCTGCCTAGATAAAGCTTGCCTAGCAGATATTTTCTCTGTAAGGCCAGGAAAGCTTCATTGTTAGGGACAGTAAATAGCACTACAATACTAGGCTTGGGGAGCCATGTTAAATAGGGAAATGACCAAAAGTCAAAAAAATAAATTAAAACCTATGGCAGTTAATACACCATAAGCATACTTGTTTGCATTCCAGCAGCCGAAACAAGAAGAAGAAATGTCACTTTATTTCACCTTGGCTGAGAATGTGTGCATTGGGCGATTCAACTTTTTAACATCCATGATTTGGGGGTTACAAGTAAAGTTTAGCAAGTGGAAAGATTCATAAACACAAAGGCTATAACACAAGAGGATTGGCTGTATATAAATAGGTTTATGGTAGCCTAGGTTATCTCCATAATCTTTCATACAGCTCTCATTATTCTTCTTTAATGGTACTGATGATTGAATGCAGGACCTTTGTATGCCCAGCCTTATTTATTTATTTATTTGTTTATTTATTTATTTATTTAGAGACAGGATTTCACTAAATTTCCAAGTTGCCCAAGCCAGGCTAAAACTTGCTATCCTTCTCCCCCAACCTTCCAGAATCCTGGTATAGCTATCATTTTTTTAGTTTGTCTAACTCTCTCAAATCTACTTCTTTACCTATTTATCTTTTCATCTGTCCAGTATGGTGGGCATTGAGCCACATGGGGCTATTGGCACTTTCAGTGAAGCTGGTCCAAATTGAGATGTACTATAAATATAAACACGAGATTTGAAGACTTACTACAGAAAAAGAACATAAACTACCTAATTAATACTTTTATATTAATGATATATGGGAATGATATTTTAATGTAATTAATTCCATCTGTTTTCTTTTTACTTTTATAATGCAGCTACTAGATAATCTAAAATTATATGTGCAACTTGAATTTTATTTCTAGTAGAGTGTGCCAACTGATATCTCAGGGGAAAATGAATTCCACAAAATATAAGTAGGATAAAAAGAATATTGGGCTACATAATTGTCTTACCTATTTAATCCTCGCCTTTCAGGAAGCCAAGGCTCAGGCAAGCGAAGGACCTTGTGCAAGATTACTGGGCCAGTTATTAGCAAGCAGGACTCAAACTGCAGTCTCCTTGTCTTAATAGTTCAATCTCTTTTCCCTTAAACTTCCTCTGTGTGTCCCTGCTCACTAGTAAGTAAAATACCACAGTCTAAAGAATATGTTAAAGGAAGAGCAAGATTGGGTGCTCCTGAATTAAAAAAAGACCATTTCATAAAATCTTGCTAGGTTTCTGTAAATAGAGATGACATACTTAGCAAATAGAAATACAGGATTCCCTCTTACAATTTGCATTTTGAATAACCAATAACACCTAAGTATAAGCATGTACCAAAAATTTCATGGGACACACTTATACCAAAAGGCTCCTTGTTTATGTGAAATGCAAATATAAGTAGGCATCTGTGATGTTAGTACAGCTATATTCCATGCAAGCGTTGAGGACATTCTTACGCTACAAAAGTGCTTGTTGTTTATCTGAAATGCAAATTTGATGAGTGTCCTATATTTAATCTGGCATAAAGCCTTTGAGAAAAGAACCTTTTTGCTGGTTTCTTCCTAGTACTTATCTGCGCTCCTCCAAGGAAGAGCCCAAACTAGTGAGTCATTCATCTGCTCCGTAATAAAAGACGGAATCTCCAGACTTGCCTTCCCATCTGCAGGCTATCTCAGCTGTCAGTGCTATCTTTCTAAACAGCCAACTTACCCGGGAATCAAGCCACAGATCTTAACTGTCCCTCCCAACCTTTATAATCAATTTGAGTTGGGCAAGATGCCAGCTTTTTTTTTTTTTTTTTTTTTTTTTTTTTTTTTGTAAGTGCACAGAACCCACTCTTGTAACTATGGAGATAAGAGAGAGGGAAGGAAAAACCCAAGGAAACAGACGAGCTTTCCTCTTCTTTACAGAAGCTCTTTTAAATGAAACAGGCGGTAATCGGTACAAACATGCCAGCCACTTCCTGGACATATATACATATCAAAGAGAGAAGGCAAAGTTAAGGAAATTTCCCATTGCATGATTTTTCTTCCCTTCATAATTATGTACGGTATGCTAAGGGGTGATGGAAATGGCCCAGGGCACATGCAAACCAGGGTACAGGCAATAAAGAGCTCATTGCCTCTAGAGAATTTAAAAACAATAATAAAACTGACTAAAAGTCGTTCTGCTTTTTATTACTCCAATGTTCTGGCAATTCTAAACAATGTCATTGATAAAATACTCCTCCCACCACACACACACTCCCTGTCTGACCCTAGATCTCTCATTTTCAGCACTGCCATCAAACTTTTTTTTTGTTAAAAAGCAAACTGCCTTGTGGAGCTTCCCTTTGAGTTGCTTTTGGAGGCCTCTAAGGGGTGAAAAGCAGGAGAGAAGAGCTAGGTAGGGGTGACATGCTTAAGCAATCAAAACAGCAAGTATTCTGTGTTTCAGTCAGTGGAAATTTCCCTCTCGTGCATGACTGTATCTTGACATTTCCAAGGAAAGAAAGATAATGTTACGGAAAAGGAGCACTGAAATAGAAGTCTAAATACTTGAGTTCAAAGTATGGCAACACATCTATGGAGTTGTTTATGTCTTCTCTGAGCCTCTATGTCTTCCCCTTTCATATAGATACTCTGACCACTCCCATCCCTGTCTACTCAACTGGTTATCACCTAGGTATCTTCTGTAGCTAAGTGATAAAACTTGAAAGTGCTTTTCAAGCTGGAAAAGTTTCACATTAGCTTTACTAATCTAAATCACATTTCATTTTAGTAGAAAATAAAATAACAGCAGCTTAAAGGAGAGAGATGAGTAAGGTAAAAGCATAACTCCGCAGGCAGTTGGTGAAGGTAGAGTAACTTTCCTCTCAGGCTCCTTCTCTGTTATTTCCCAGGCATCCCACAGGGTACCTTCCTTTGGTTAAAGTTTGAAACCAAACCACCGCTTACAACAGCTTTATTCCTACCCACAAGATAAGAAACCAGTATGAAAGGTGAGAGTTTCCTTTGACAGCATGTACCAGACATTTCACACAGAACTTCTGCTCCCCTCTTACTGGTTAAAACTTAGTCATGTGGTCCTTCATTGCTGCCTTGGATTCTGGGAAATGTAGCCACCATCTGGGCAACTGTGTGTCCAGCTAAAACCCGAAGATTCTATTGCTGAAAGTTGAAAATGGATGTGTGTAATAATATGTAATTCTGCAACAATTTTTTTTTTGTTTTTCAAACAAGTAGATAAAAAGTTGTTGCGCAGTTCTAGGGAATGAAGCAAAATCAAAAACCTCATCTTTCCAGTATGACTAATGAGTTTGGAACACATAACCATGTAAATCCTCCTGGTTTAAATAAGAAATAGATTCCCAGAGTAGACTTCAAAACATTTTAATCTTCGGCCTTTACATGAATATATTCCAAAAACCATGTCAGTGTGAGTTTGAACACACTTATAAATACAACATGGCACCCTTTGCTGACCAGGCCCAGACCCCAGGAGAGATGCGGACATGAGACCACCTTGTCATTGTTCTGACTTTCTGTCCAGTCACTCAATGAACTAATAAGTGAGAACATGCTGCATCATCTGCTTAGTGCCTTATCATCCTCAGGGCCCTGTGTCACTGCCTCCATAATTAAACACAGACCATTAGCTGTAACCCACTGCACCCACATCAATTATGCCAGTTTGTTCAACAGCCACAGAAACCCTTCTATTTTGTCTTCTGCCTCACTGGAAATGATGCCAGTCATAACAGACAGGTACAGTTAGAAGTGCCTTGTC
>PVKN010043341.1:0-10251 GCA_004027915.1 Capromys pilorides | reverse complement strand
CGGCGAGATGGTTCAGTGGTCTAAAGCGCCTGCTTAGGAAAGCTCAGGCAACTGCAGGGACTGCGGTTCGATCCCCGGCACCACATGCTGCGCCAGCCCCCACCACCAGGGCAGGCTGAGCCAGCCACAAAATAAATAAAATAAAGAAACAAACAAACACAACAAGCAAACAAATAAATAAAATTTAAAAAAAAAAAAAGTAATATGAAACAATACTTTGAGGAACAAAGCTGGAATACGTCTTCGGTTATTTCTTAGAAGAAGGGTAAATTTTGAGACTGGCATCTGTGTCCCCACACTTCTCTTAATTTCTGCGAACCCGGAAAACATCAAAAACATCTCGGCGCCTCCTTTCCGCCTCCCAGGGCTGGGGCGTGTGTGAGGCCCCGGGCTCTGTCCCCAAAATAAACAGGGCTGACAATGCTGTTGCTTTGCAGAGTTGTGGGGACGGAGCCCAGGTCCGCACATCCCAGAAGGCCCGCGGAGCATCTGACGCTCGCCTGTTCTGTTATCATCTTTCTTGTTTCTGTGGACAGTGGCTCCATCTGCTAAAGTGAGTAGAGCCCAGAGTAGGGCGGCGACCCCCGGTGGCCGGGCCAGCTCCGTTCCGGGCAGGGCCACCGCAAGGAAACAGGAAGGTGAGTGCTCCTCGGACTCCCCAACAATGGAAAGCCACGCGTTACAGTTTTATAGACTGTGGCCCCGAGTTAAAAACAGCAAAGCGATGTCCGCTGAGATCAAATAGAACCGAGCCTCTCCTCCGGGTTCTTGTTTATCTCGGCCTGCGCCTCGCCCCAGGCATCTCTGGGAAGGAGGCTTCCTTCACGGACAGAGGAGGAGCGGAGGGGCAGGGGCCACGCCGCGGCCTGGACACTCACGTGCTGCAAAAACAAGGCGGATCCAGCAGGCAAAGGGGATGCGGCGCTGCTGAGTGAACTCTTTTTTCTTATTTCTCATCTTTTTTTTTTTTTTTTTTAATTGCATTTAATAAGAAATAACAATGTGACAGTTTCAAAACACGTTAATACTACGTTTCCAGTATTTGATACAATGCATATTGCTGTCCTCTTAGAGAGCACAGGGTGTAGACGTGAAAATTTTTCTAATCATTATTGGTACAAAAAAATTCTTCGTATTGAACTAAGAAGTTGTACACATAGTCCAGTATTCCATAATGGTAATGGGTTATTGGCAAAACTGGCAATGATGGAAGCTGTTGATTTAAGCCTTTTACAGCTCAGCATACTAATCTAGCTTTACTTTTTATGCCTCGTGATTAAGATTTTCTGCTGGGTGGTTAAGGGCACGTTAAAGCAAGACCTGTATAACAGTTCTACAAAGCACTGTACATGCTTTCAAAGTAAATCCTGAGGGGATTTGACTGACCTTGGGAGGTACAAAAGTACCATGCTTTGTTATACAGGTCTTGCTTTAACTTGCTGAGTGAATTCAAATACGCAAGGCATAGTGGAAATTGCACAGGGGCCCGTCCAACCTGCAATGCCTTCTTCTCCACGTCAACGTGCTGGACAGCAGGGCTGTTCTCAGTGGGGCGCGGGGGGGTGCATGCCTGTGATCCCAGCCCTCTGGGAGGCTGAGGCAGGAGGATTGCCAATGTGAGCCCAACTGTCTGGAGAAGTTCTGTGACTCAGAGTTTGGGGGACGGCTCTCTTTGGACCCAGCATCCTGTCAATCCCTCTGTGGGATTTCAAAGACTTTCTTAAAAACCATTTAGGGCCAGGGGGATATAGCTCAGTGGCTTAAGTGCCTGCCTGGCAAATACAAGGTTCAGAATTTTATCCCCAGTACCAAAAACAAAACCAAACAAAACAAATACAAACAAACAAAAAACCATTCACAGTTGTTGGAAATCCCTACAGTTTACTCAATCTCAGTCGTATTTGAGGAATTAAAAAAAAAGAATAACCCATTCTGCTTTTAAATTACAGTAGAAGTTTTGCAAGGAGCAAAAGAGAAATCTCAGAATCCCCATCCCCAGAATTTTGGGGGCTGTTAGTTCTTTAGCTGGGAGCTCCTTTATGTGGTGGGGAGCTCATTTTCAGAGTAAGCGAATAGCTCAGCGCCTCATTTTCAGCAAGATCCACTCAGAGGATGTGTGTTTCAGGAAGGAGGGCTCTTTGGGGGGGCTGGGGGCACAGCTCAAGTCACTGCACTTTGCTATGGAGCCCCACACTCTGCCCTGAGTGCCCAAGGTCATGCCGTGCCCCGCTGAGCAGGTGTCGGTTTGACAGTGCTAGGGATCGGACCCGGGGCCTCCTCGCCAATGCCGGGCACGTGCCGTGCTGCTGAGCTTCTCGCTCAGTCCTGCTGGCTGTGTGTTCCTAGAACCCCCTTTACACTGGGCTCCTATGGCCCCCGGCCCCCCAGGGTCTGCCCCTCTGTCTTTGCTCTCTCTGATGTTGCAGTTTTTCTCTGTCCATCCTTGCGCTCCGCGTGTCCTTCCTTAGCATCTCCGTGTGCACATCCATGAGGCCAAAGCTCCCTGGCTGGCCTGGGTAGATCTTTCTGTCGGCCTCCATGCAGCTCCTGAGGGGTCCCACACCACCCTGAGCCAGCCTGGTACCAACCCTTGGATACCAGCACCCATACCTGCTGGAGTCTGTTGTTACCATGGAAGCACATTTGCATATCATCCGGGTGCCTCCTCCCCCTGGGTTCCAAGTCCTCTCTGAGCAACTTATGTTCATGCCATGTAACTATACCTGGGTAGGCCAGGGAGCAATAGCTGGAGCAATAGCTCCACTCCATGTGGAGTGCAAGAATGGACAGAGAAGAACTGTAACATCGGAGAGGCCAGAGACAGAGGGGCACACCCTGGGGGGCCGGGGGCCATGGGAGCCCAGGTGAAAAGGGGGTTCTAGGAACACACAGCCAGCAGGGCTAAGCGAGAAGCTCAACAGCATGGCACGTGCCCGGCACTGGGATGCCACATCTCTGTGGCATGCCTAAGTCTTTTGGTTCACTTTTTTGCAGACTTGGAAATCAGACCCACCCAGGATCTCACATGTGCTAGGCAAGTGCCCTACGGCCGAGTTGTTCCCCCAGCGCCCAGCTAGTGAAATCTGGGCCAGGCAGATAGCTCAGTGGCATAAAAACCTGTCTGGCAAGTGTAAGGTCCTGAGTTCGACCCTCAGTACCAAAAATAAACAAATAAATGGATAAATAAATAAAACGCATGGCAGTGGAATTTGTAGGTTTTGCGGCTTCTCAGGCTCTGAGGTGACTGCACGGCTCTGCAGAGATAAGCATAGACAGAGCAAAAGCAAATAGTGAGCTCTAGCCACTTTTGAGCCACAAAATTTAGATTTTATTCTTTTCTTGTTTTGAGACAGAGTTCAGCTATGTAGTTACTTCATGCGAGTCTTGAACTCACTGCATAGCTCAGGTTGGCTGCAAACTTGAGGTGCACCTTCCTGCTTCAGCCTCCTGAGTTCTGGGATCACAGGAGGTGTTACCTGGCTACAATTATGATTTTATACAACTGGTATGGCATGAAATATTTAGATTTTCTTTCCATCATTAAAAACATGTAAGATCCATTCTCATCCTAAGGGTCCCCCAGATATAGGCAGCAGGCCAGAGGGTGTCCCCAGGATGTAGTCTGCCAATCCTCACCCTAGAAGACAGAGTGGAATTTAATCTTTCCTTATCCAGGGGCCAGCGAGATAGCTCAATGGTCTAAAGCACAAGCTTAGGCAAGCTTAGGCAACCACAGATAGCAGCCAGAAAAAAAGAAAGAAAAGAAACCAGGACTCTGAAAGACAGCATTGTGTGGCGATAACCAGGGCTCTCCCAGGGGTGAACTAATGGCAGGGATCACCAAGCATTCCTGGCTGGGTGAGCACCCCGAACCCATGATTCCTGTGCTTAACTTGGGTCCCAGGGGCCTGTGTTTGGAGACAGAGGTCATTATGGAAATGGGGCCAATAGGGGTTTCCGGTCTAGTGCCTCTGGTGATGTCATAAGAAGACAGGATCAGGACATCAGCCCAGAGGGAGACCCAGTGAGCCGGAAGGGAGCAGGACAGAGGGGCTGGTGGCATGGGTCGGATGTCAGAAGGAACAATGACCTTGGACCCCTGACTCCAGAATGGTGATGAATAAACTCCAGTTAATTCTCTCTCTCTCTCCCTCTCTCTCTCTCTCTCTCTCTCGCCCTCTCTCCCCCTCCCTCCCTTCTTCCCTTCCTCCCTCCCTCCCTCTCTCTCTCTTTCTCTCTCTCTCTCTGTTAATGTATTTGGTACAGGGTCTCACTGCACAGCTTGGGCTCTAGTGGTCCTCCTGTTTTCAGCCTCCCCAGAGTGGGGATTACAGGCCTGCACCACCACACCGGTTGTCGGTTGCAGCTCAGCGAGCCCAGGGTGGTGTCAGTGCCTATGTGCTGCTCTTTTTCTTTGTAACTTTTTTTTTTTTGGAGTGTTGAAGATTGAATCTAAGTTTCACGTGTACTCAGTAAGTGCTTCCACTGACCAGCAGCCCAAGCCATATGCATGTAGGCATATATGTATGTATGCATGTATGTATGTATGCATGTATAACAAAGAGCTACATTGCCCACGTTGACCTTGAACTTATGATCCTCCTGCTTCAGTCTTTTGAGTAGCTAGGAGTGGAGCTGGGTGCCACCACCGCCCCCAGAGATCTTGTTCTTACTCTTCTCAATAACCTTGTGAGGTACCTAAAAATCCCCCTTCCACGTTGGGAAGACAATGCTACTTGAGCAGGTGTAGTGACCGGCCGGCCACACTCCCACCGCTAATCAGGGGGTCACAATCTCAGAGCTTTGGTTCTCTTTCCTTGGGTGTTGTGCGCACAGAATCCCTGGCCCCCTTTCTTGGGGAGCGTGGAGTTCTGCTTGGGAGGCTGAGGTGGCCGCAGAAGAAACCATGACTAAAGCAGACACTTTGCTAGAGGCCCAGGACCTGCCGTGCACAGTTTGTGGGGGCCTTGGGTAAGTTCCTGACTATTTTGGGGTCCTCTATTTTCAACCCTGTGTGGTGGGCCCTTTGGAAGGGGGAATTCCGAGGCTGTTGGCAACCCCAGTGCTGCGCAAGGCCCAGCTCGTGCGTCTCACTTGGCTTCCCTTTCTGGAAAAGTCTCTGGGTTGGCCCAGGCCCCCGGGATGCGTCTGATTGTCCCGAGCCGCCAGGGCCAGAAGCGGAAGGGAACCCTTTGCAGCTGTGGGGCCCTGAGCACCCTCCGCTTTGTCCTCTGGAATTGACAACACCCAGGCTCTGTGTTTCCTGCAGGGCAGGATCCATTTTATGAGCTCGAGCTCGGAAAAGATGACAATGTCCCTGTCCGCCTCCGAGATGCCAGGGCCCGCTTTGTTGTTGAAAGGCAGGATCTGCGGCGCCTGGGGAGGGGCGACCTTGGCACCGGCTTTAACGAGGCTCCGGGGCTGTGGGCGCTTCCTGGCCCACACCTTCCTCTCCCGGACTCGAACCCTGCGCTTTGCCGGCCACTGCAGAGGCACCAGGGACCTGGCTGTGAGGGAGGGAGGATGCCCAACCCAGGACGTCACAGAAGCTGGATGAAAGAGGTTGTGGTTGCCAGGGACAGCCACCCCTGCTGTTTGCTCCTTTGCTGAGTGTCTCTGGGGACCCTGAGCTGCGGGAGTGAGAACTCAGAGCCATTATGCAGGCCACCATGTCGCCTGCCTCACCCGGGAGGGCTCCCAGACGCCTTGATCTCTGGGTCCATAACAGGCAAGCAGGAGGGGGCGCAGGGGCACTCTGGCTCTGAGGGCGCCAGGCACAGAGTTGTGACTGAAAGCCCCCGGAGAATGGCTGCTGTCAGGAACACACGCAGGCTTCCTCTCAGCAGAGACTTCAGGGTCTGCTTGAGGGAACTCGGTCTGTGTATTGTAGGGGGTCCAGCAGCCCCCCTTCTCCAGTCCAGTAGGAGGCATAGGGCATTGGGAAGCTCATCATAGGGTGGGTAGAAGGTATGTTCTTGACCAAGTGAAAATGGAAGGGGGTGAGGAAGAAATCCTAAGTGTGTGTTTATTATCGATTGATTGATTGATCGATCGATTGATTGATTGATTGGTGTCGCAGTGCTGAGCCCACACCAGCCCCCTCCCGCTCTGAGTCCCAGTGCCGGTCTTCAACTTTCGCTTCTTCTGCCTCAGTTTCCCATAGTGCTGCCCTGCTCCTGCCGGACCGCACCACGACCCCGGAAGCCACCCTCTCTCCTTGCCAGCCTCGGGCCACTCTGTTTCTGGGAGCGCAACACTGATCTGGCGTTAGTGAAGCCCTGGGCTCCGTACTCAGCCCTGCGGAAAAAATCTAGGTGCTAGGAAAGCTTCCGGGAACAGACTTGTGCCCGTTGCCGTCTCCTGTGGCCTTCTCCTCCTGCAAAATCAGGTCCTGGATCGGCCCACAGTCTGGGCAAAGCTCCGGGGAGCTTTCCATTGCAATAGTGTCTCGGGGACCTCCTGTCGCTCAGGACCATTTGAGTACGGAGTGCTTTGGCGATGCTGTCATGAAAAGCACCACTTCCGGTCAGGAGGCGGGGCTTGGGGAAGTCACAGGACACTTCCGGCTACTTGCAAAGTCAGGGCAATTAAGCTTGGGGTCCGGACCCCTCTCCCGATGCCAAGGCATGCTGAACAGCTTCCTCGTCTTTAGCTGCAGAGCTGTTCACACCGCAAGCCTTTTTTTTTCTTTTTAGTTTTGAAACAGGATCTTGCTAGGGAGCCCAGGCTGGCCTTGAACTCGTGGGGATCCTTCTGCCTCAGCCTAGTGCTGAGATGACAGATGGGGACTCTCACAACCTTTTCTCAGCCGTGTTTTCATTCCCATTTTTAGATGGCAAAGTTGAGGCTCAGACTAAATTAAGTTGTGCCTGTGATTGCCCAGCAAAGACAGGGAACCGGAACACAGGTCTGGGCGTGTGTGCTGCTGGTTTCTCTGGGTCCCGTTCCTTCTCACCCTGGCAAATTTTCCCTGAGAGCTTAACAGACACCCTGCTGAGACCTCTTCCTGCGCCTGCTTCTCCTAGGCTTTCTCTCATGGCTCCTCCTCGACCCTCTCCTCTCTCTGCATCTCCGGAACGTCGCTCTTGTCCTTGGGCAGGCCAGGCCCCAGTGCGGCTGTGAGCTCAGTGCCCCGAGTCTCCGCTCCTCACCCTGGAGGTGGGATCTGACACCAGTCCAAAGCGTGGGAAGGCAAAGAAAAACCGGTGTCAAAGTGCTAAACGACAATGACTAGGAAGATTGGGAGTTCAAGTCTAACTGGGACAACTTAAAAAGTCGGAGAGACTCACTCTCTCTCTCTCTGAAGGGTATATAGGGTGTTCAGGGTCTCACTACTAGATCAGACTTTTAGTGATCCACCTATTTACAGCCTCCCAAGAGCTGGGATTACAAGCGTGTGCCTCCACGCCCAGTCTCAATTGCCATCTCAGCGTGCCCTGGGGGCGGGGCCAGCATGGCAGGCCAGGGGATCGAACCTCCGTCTCCTGCACCTGCGTGCAAGTGCTTTAATCTGCTGAGCTATTTGGCTGGCCTTGCCTTGAAATAAAAAAAAATAGCAAAGGGCTAGGGTGTAGCTTGAGGCCAAGACCCTGGGTCCAATCTCAGTAACTCACATACAAAAATAAAAATAAAAATGAAGACAGAAGCTAGAAAAAGGGTGATAAGCTGGAGGTCCCCTCCCAGGGCACAGAGACCCACTCCTGTCCATGGTGCTGGAAGCTTGGACAGCGATGGGGGAAGGGTGGCGCGCAGAGCCCTAGGAGCTCTCTTGTCGCCTGTCCCCTTCCTGTTCTCTCTGTCTGGCAACCAGACCTGGAGAAGCTGCAGGGGCAGAGCAGAACCCCTCCCCTGACCTGACATCCCCACCCCCCCAGCAGCGCCCCCTGCCCTCGCCTGTCCCCCTTCCTCGCCCATCCGTCTGCTTAACACCTCCGTCACCCTCTCATGCATTCCTTTGCGGATTGTTTCATTCACGTGTTCACATGCTCGGCCCTTCCTCCAGCCCTCGCTCTCTCAGCGGCAGCATCTGCCGGCTCTCCCCGCCACCCCCCGACTCACATTCACAGGACCCTGTTGGTTTATTCACCCACTCTGTCTTTCCTTCAGCCGGTTTTCATTCACTTACTGCACACTGTCCGGCAAGCTCCTCCTTCTCCTCCTCCTCCTGATCCATGTTTTAGCTGGTGGCTTGGGACTCCCAGCCTGCAGCCAGGCGCTCAAAGTCTCTGCTCCAGCCAGGCATGGTGGAGTACACGGTGATCCCAGCATTCAGAAAGATGAGGCAGGAGGATCTTTGTGAGCTCAAGGGCAGCCCAACCAGCATATTGAGATCCCTGTCTCTCTAAAAAAAAAAAAAAAAGAAAAGAAAAGTTGCCTTTCAAGTTCTAAGTGGTAAAAAGAGTAGAAAATCAAGTAAAAAAAAAAACCCACATGATTAGGTTAATTTTTTTTTTTTTTTCCAGAACTGGGGATTGAACTCAGGACCTTGCACTTGCCAGGCAGGCACTTGTGCCCCTAAGCTATCTCCCCAGTCCCTGTACATGATAAAGAAATGTATGAAAGACAGATGATGATGGTAAGTGCTCGGAAGCCAGCTGGGGGCCTCACCAAGCTGGTGCCACTGGACCAGGGCGACCAGGGATGGCTCCTACAGAGGACCATGGGGAGAAATCTACTGGAAGTGGAGCTTGGGGAGTCTGGTGGGATCCCCACGGCCAGGGAGGTGCCATTCTGAGAAGAGACTCTTGGCTCCTGTGTCTCCCCAGGCCACTCCATCTGCAGGGGCAGGTGACATGCTAGGCTCCTGGAACCTGCAGGACCCCAAGTGGGCCAGGAGGCCTGGGGTGGGAGAGAAACAGGAAGTTTCCCATCTGGGTTGCAGCTCCCGGATGTAAAGGGAAGGGAGGAGGGTGCAGGCCCTGGGGTGACCGGACCCTGCAGGGACCTTGGTTGCTATAGAGGAGACTGCAGGCAGTGTGGGGTACAGGCTGGTGCGCCCCAGGGTCAGGGTGAGAGCATCTTCTGTTTGCCTGCTGGTGCATCACAGGAGGAGAATAAATTCCTAGAGATGGGACAAAAAAGGATACAGGCATGCTGGGTCCGAGCCCTTACGCCTGTGAGCCCAGCCCGCTGGAGGCTGAGGCGGGAAGCTCCACTCCCATCTAGGCCGGGATTTAGCAACCTTAGTGTGACTCTGCCTCAGAAATAAAAATAAAGAGGGTTGAGAATGTGGCTTAACAGCAGCCCAGGGCCAGAAGCAGTCAATCAACCCATTATTCGAGCCATGGTTTGTGCTCGAGTCTGAGCTCCTGTGCTCCCTTCCCCAGGAGCTTCGATGCCATGGCCGCCATCACCAGGGAAGAAGTCTTCGTTGTGACTTTCTTAAATTAAACTTAAAACATTTTAAAATAAAATAATACACAGAAGGCTCCCAATACAGGTTTGATGTGCTTTATTCATTAATAAAAATAGTACTATCAGTAGTCGCACTTTTTGTTGTTGAAGTACTGGGGTGAGCACCCCAGGGTGCTCTACAACTGATTTCTATCCCCAGTCTGCCTTAATTTTAGGGCTAACTTTTTTTTTTTTTTTTTTTTGGCGGGACCAGGGTTTGAACTCACGACCTTGCACTTGTGCCATGGAGCTATCTCCCCAGCCCCATGCCTGCCTTAATTTTGAGATGGATTTCGCTGAGGTCCCTGGGCTGGGCTTGCAGTCGAGACCCTCCTGCCTCAGCTTCCCTTCAAAGCAGCTGGGATACAGGCGTGGGCCACACCAGGCCGAAGATTCTTGCCACCAGCCTGAAGAGTTTTATTTGTTTTCTTTCCTTCCCCGCCATGCCTCTGTCATCGCTATTTTAATATTTGAAAAGCCTGGCAAAAAAAAAAATATTGTATTCCCTGCCTCTGTCACCAAGATGTCCGTCTCGGTAAATAGATATTTCACAGCCTGATCGGCAATGGTGTGTGCTCTGCGAGCCCCGGGATCTTCCCATCTTATGGGTGGGATTTCCCCTAAGATGCGTGCCAAGAGGTGTGTGTTTCGGACAGATTCTCGCTGTGTAGTCCAAGTTGGCTTTGAACTCATTATGGAGCGCAGGCTGATCTGAAACTCGGGGCGTATCCTCCGGCCTCAGCCTCCTGAGTGTTGGGATCACATCTCTTCTGGCTCCATAAGCCCTATTTTTAAGATTTCCTAGACAGGTCATCAAATGCACTCCTCTTCCTCTTCCCTTTCCCTCCCCTCCTCTTC
>PVKN010043340.1:0-10252 GCA_004027915.1 Capromys pilorides | reverse complement strand
AAACCAGTACAAAAACTTCAGAATTCAGTATGAACATTCCTTGAAGACTAGAAATGGAAATTCCATTTAACCCAGCTATACATTTTCTGGGCATAAGCCCCAAATAATAAAGACATCATATTATAGTGATGTGTGCATGCTTATTTTTATAGCTATACCATTCACAGTAGCTAGATGTAGAGGTGGCCTATTTGTTCTTATAAGTTTATGAATGGATAAGGAAAATGTAGCATACATACAAACAGAATGATAGGCATAAGGAAGGATATCTGAGGCACTTGTAGGAAGATGGATTCATGTTTGAGCTTCAAATGTTATCTGAGATAAATCTGGCACAGAAATTTGAAACTTTGTAGATAAAGAGCAAATTAAACCAGAGGTGATAGTGAACAGGGAACTAGACTTTTTGGAGCCTTGAAGTGTATCAAAGGGTAGAGAAAGATGCAGTAAGGGAGAAAAGAAAATGAAGTAAAACAGAGTAAGTTACAGTGTGTGTATGCAAACACCCATGGTAAGGAATGTACTCACTATATAGTACAAGCTTGAACTAATTCAAATTCAGCTAGAGCAAATGAAATTTCATCGTTTTTATTCTTTCTTTCTGGGCTCTACTTCCTTTACCATGCATTAAATCACATGATCTCCTTAATCATTCTCTGTAACTTGAATTATTAGGCCCTGGACCTTTGAAAACTTCTGGTTTATTGAAGATGAATCTGGATCCCAATGTATATGCCACAAATACAGAAAAAAAAGCCCTTTGAAAATATTTCTCAGAGTTAGCAAAATATTTCAGGGGATTAAAGTGCCTCCAAGCAGTCTCAGGGAGCAGGGGTCAGATCCTCGGGCCTGCCATGCTGGCCCCACCCTCGGGGCACACTGAGACAGCAATTGAAACTGGGCGTGGTGGCACACACCTATAATCCCAGCTCTTGGGAGGCTGTAAACAGGTGGATCGCTGTCAGTCCATTCTAGTAGTGAGACCCTGAATATCCTGTAGTCCCTTCTGCCCCCCAAAAAGAAAATATGTCTTGCAATTTCCTACAGAAATCTCAGTTTCTATTATTAGAGGAGATGATGGTGGATGCTCTCTATTCACAAGAAGCCCAGTTTTAAAATGACAGCACCTATGTGTCTGTAAGGGTACAATATATACTCGACCCTAGACAATAGCAATGCAGGAAGAGGTAATAATATACAACTAGTGGTAAAAGTAGTACACTGAAGTGATTATTTTTTGAAAAATGTAAAGTACAATCTGTAGACTTCCACAAAATTTTGTTGATTGCTTCTTATGTTGGAGAAATAGTTTTTGAAACTTTGCAAGCTTTAGTGGGTATGATACATAAACATCTTTCTGATGCTTGGTAATTAAAATGTTTACATTAAGATTAGAAAACAAAAGCTATATGCTAGGTAAGCAATTTTACTAAATTAGAAGGTTAAATTGCTGCAGAAAAAAAACACAAAAGATACAGAGGTTACCAAGCCCAGGCTTTGAGATGAGCAACATCAAGTGTGCCATTACATCAGTCAACAGGATGACACTTTCTTAAACACATGACTAGCACTGGTGAAAGAAAGCAAGAAAGGAAATCATGTGAACACCAGGAAAGAGTCTACTTTTTTACTTTCTTCATTATTTTTTATGTATTTAGTACAAGGTCTATAGGGTCTCACTATGTAGATTGGACTCATAGTGATTCTCCTGTTTTCAGCCTCCCAAGCACTGGGATTATAGGCATGCACCACCATGCCCAGTCTCAATGGAGGTCTCAGGGCACCCCGGGAGCAGGCTGGCACAGCATGCCAGGTATTGAACCCTGGCCATTGTGCTCTGCCTAAGCAGGTGCTTTAGTCCACTGAAACCTGGCCAAGAGTCTACTTTTATAAGAGATGATGACTGATGAAAGTTCAGGTTGGACTGTGGCTAACGCTTTGGAGTCATATCTAGACACAAAAGAAAACCTTGGAAAAATATGATGGTTCCTCAGAAAATAAAATGCAAAACATATACCCCTGAGTACATATACAACAAAAGCATAGTCTGTACGTTAAAGAGACGGGGGCACTGCCATACTCAGTGCAGCAGTATTTAAGCAGCTAAGAAATGCAAGGGATTAGCAACTAGTGAATTAATTAAGAAGTGTGACATCAGATATTATTATATTACTTGAAGAAATGTCGGCACAAAAATCAAATACTGTATTGTGTGATTACAGTCATCTGTGAATTTTTAAAATAAATCTCATAGAACAGTAGAATAATATAGTGCTTTCCAGAGGCTGCAGAATTACAGGGCAGGTAGGGAAAGATAATCAGTATGTGTGAAGACACAGACAGTAGGAAGCAGTTTTCAAGGGGCTTTGCACACTGGATAACTACAGATAACAATAGTGCGCTGTGCATTTCAAAAGGTGACAGAAAGTAATTTGAAAAATTTTCACTATAAGGGCCAAATAGCTCAGTGGATTAAAGTACCTACAAGCAGGTGCAGGAGCCACAGGTTCAATCCCTAGGCCTGCTGTGCTGGCCCTGCTCCTGGGTTGCACTGAGATGGCAATTGAGACTGGGCGTGGTGGCTCATGCCTGTAATCCTAGCTCTTGGGAGGCTGTAAATAGGTAGATCATTAGGAGTCCAATCTAATAGTGAGACCCTGAATGCTCTATAGACCCTTCCCTAAAGTAAAAAATGTAAAAAAAAATATAAAATAAAATAAAAAATAATAAAAAAAAAGATTTTCTCCGTAAAGAACTTCTAAATGTTTGTGAAAATAAGTTTGTTCAATTTTATTCAAATATAACAAAATGTATTCATAAGGCTGAGAGTATAGCTCAGTGGCACAAGTGTCTGCCTGGCAAGTGCAAAGTCCTGAGTTAAATTTCTGGTGCCAAAAAATGTATAGAACATTATAGGGTACCACACTTATATTTGTAGCTTTCAGATTTATATGTATCCATTAAAACAGACAAACCTTAAAAGTATGTAAATAAAACTGACACCATACACTCCTAATTTATCCTTGAATAATTAATTTACATGAAAAGTTTCTTCCCATCACTGTACGAGACAATATGTATCTTTGTTACCTTTGTCTGCTTTATTCATGCTAAAAATGAAAGTCAAAGGGGACACCATTTGTTCATTTCTTTCCAATATTCCTTCTGATATTTCCCCTGAATCTGGAATGCTAGTACAAGTTCCTTCTCAAAATATGCAAATTTATTCAGACATGTCAAATATATATGCTTAAGAAACTTTTGCATAAGGGTTTATATTTACATTTTGAGCAATGGAAAACAAAAATCTGTAAGTGTCTATTTCAATGCACAGTGCACTATCGTTATCTATAGTTATCCAGTGTGCAAAACCCCCTGAAAACTGCTTCCTACTGTCTGTGTCTTCACACATACTGATTATCTTTCCCTACCTGCCCTGTAATTCTGCAGCCTCTGGAAAGCACTATATTATTCTACTGTTCTATGAGATTTATTTTAAAAATTCACAGATGACTGTAATCACACAATACAGTATTTGATTTTTGTGCCTGACATTTCTTCAAGTAATATAATAATATCTGATGTCACACTTTTTAATTAATTCACTAGTTGCTAATCCCTTGCATTTCTTAGCTGCTTAAATACTGCTGCACTGAGTATGGCAGTGTCCCCATCACTTTAATGTACAGATATATTTGTGAAGAGGTGGCTATTTTGTATAATGCATTTCTACATAAAGTAGATAGATGGGTGTTTTTGTATGGAAGAAGATAAATACATGATGACCATACAAACTTTAATGGTTTGTAATTCTGATCGTATCCTTCCTTCTTTCTTTCTTTGTTTTTTTATTTTTATTTTTATTTCTTTAGAAAAGAGTCAGCAGGGTGTTCAGGGTTTCACTACTAGATTGGACTCATAGTGACCCACCTGCTTACAGCCTCCCAAGAGCTGGGCTACCACAACCAGTCTAAATTGCCTTCTCAGCACACCCTGGGGGCAGGGCTGGCACAGCAGGCCTGAGGATTGAACCCCCAGCCACTGGGGGGTAACTTTATTCCACTGAGCTATTTGGTCGGCCCCCCGATCTTATATTTCAACAAGTATTTTTTTTCAACAATTATTTTTAAAAGCTGAGTTGTTTTTGACTATTTTGTTAAAATATTTGTATATACATCTACACAACATGTTAAAGTTTAGTCAAACTCTAGTAGACTTAATAACTAACAATGTAATAATGCCCATTTTACCAGTCATATCATGGATGTTTTAAAGAATCATGAAAAAATTTCAATGCAAAGCTAATACTCATTTTATCCTTACAAATGATTTTTTTTTCAATTAGTGTTATGGGTAAATGTCGTGTGTCTCCAAAAAGCCACAAAATGCCACAAATGAATGCACAGGCTTATGGCCTAGATTCAGCTGGCATTGCTCTTGGAAGACACATTTTATTTTCATAATCAAGACCTCCTACAGAACTCTTTCCTCACATTGGACACGGGCCTGCTCTATCTAGGTGGAAGCCAGCTAATTGCTAGGACAACAGATGGGTCTATTCAATTGATGTGCCTCACTGCCAAGTAAGGCTTACACAGCCCCAAACTAAAATAAAGTACCACCAAAATCAGTGCTTGATCAAATTGAATATAAAAATATGAAATTATTCATTCATTTTCATCTTTCTTAATTGCAGAAAATTAGAAATAGAAAATTATCTGGGATGGGACAAAATCCTTCAAAATCCTGCCCTGAGGAAAAATGCTAAAAACCTGTCCAGCAACAATAAATTATCTTACATCATTAGTGCCTCTGCTAACTGAACAACTGATATATTAGCTGAAAGTTTTTTTTGTTTATGTTCAATTTTGACAGTAATAAAATACGGCAGCCTGTGATTGCAAGGGTCTTGTGAGGTATTTCGACATATTATAAGGATTTGATTAACTTCTGCGCCAAAATGGCAAACTCTTCAACTTGTCCCTGAAATCTTCAGTGAGTCAAGAGTTCTTTGATTCTCACAGAATTGTTCTTGAATTGCAATCAGGAATCATTCATTACCCATAACTGATAGTGAACTCACAAAGAAAAATCTGAATTATGGCCCTTGCACTTGCCAGAGAAGCGTTTATTCTACTGAGCTATCTCCCCAGTCCCCTGTCCAATGTTTTAATGTTGGGAGATGGGTCAGAAATCATAAATAAATGAATTAAAATGATAAAGAAATGCATCTATATTTTTTTGGTTGAATTGTCTTAATTTATAATTTATGCAACTTACATGCGGATATTCACAAACCTTTTGCTTTGGATTCCATCTGCAAATAGGAATGCTAATTTTTGTTAGTTCCTTGTAGAATTAGGCCCATTATCTGAAAGTTCTACATAAAGTATCTTTTGGTAGTCCCGGTAATATACCTTTTACAGAAAACAAATTTGAATTAAAAAGTAAGAGGGAAAATAGGGAAGGAGTCCAATTTATGTAGCTGAAAGGGCATGTTTTGATACAGAGATTCAGACCCATCATGCTGCAAAGGTGGGGGACCACAGATTTAAGGATGAGCTACTGAGATGGGGTCTAGTGAATCACTGTCTCATGCCTGCTGTCACTGTTCTAGAATCTTTATGTTTGAGGGATGGTTTTGATTCCAGAAAAATATTGTCTCCCTGTTTGATGGTG
Source organism: Capromys pilorides (assembly GCA_004027915.1). Lineage (NCBI taxonomy): Eukaryota > Metazoa > Chordata > Mammalia > Rodentia > Capromyidae > Capromys > Capromys pilorides. The sequence goes on along the minus strand of PVKN010043340.1, from coordinate 4,573 downwards.
TGAGGAATATGGGGCTTCACTCCTCCTAGAATCCAGGCAAGTACACATGTAGGACAATAGGTGTAGGTCTCTGGGTATAACAGAAGCCATTTACCCTGTTGTCCTCAGGCTTGAGAGGGATTAGATCATGTAAATTGAGGGCTAATAAATACTCCTAGTTTATCAGCTTGTAGACAGACATTTCCTAAAAAATAAACATACCATTATGCAAAGTAGTAAAGAGTTTCCACCCAAAATTTACAGTAACACAGGATATAAAATGAAGGTCAAACTTTTTTTTGCTCTTAGGGCTTGAGTGAAGAGTCAGGGTTCATACCAAACTGTCTATAAAGTCCCTTACTTTCTCAGAAGAAGAAACAAACCGTGTTTTTAAAAAGTAACATGACAGGGTGCAGAGAGACTGAAGTGGCAGAACCTTTTCACAGGTACCTCTTCATGCTGTGGCTCCTAGGTGGCCTTGGAGAGCAACAGCTGTTTCTTTAGCACTTTTATCTTCCTGCTTTGGTCTCTAAGTCTCCAGTGATGAGCTGCCAGAAGATCAGTGAGACTTGCTGAGATACGGAAATAGCAGGTCTTACTCCTGTTGCAATTTCCTTTGACTACTGGAAGTTAGTGTCGTGTCCCAACTTTTAGCTTCTCTGTTAGAAGTCATATTCCTGAAGAATGTTGAAAAATCAGAGGTACAAAGTTTTATGAGAAAAATATAGAGGTAATAAAAGTAAAATAATTTTAGTTAGCTTAATAGTGTAAAAATATAATTAAAAAGTTTAGTTTTTTTCAGAGCTAGTTATTTTAATTAGAATGTGTTTGCCTCAAGATGTACCTTTTAGGTGACTAGTTCTGAATAATCCATATGTAGTAATATTGACTTGTCCAAATCTATCAGGAGTATAGTCTAAAAGAATGGTATCATTAAAAATAATGTTGGTCCACATGATGTCCTGAGCTCTTTACTTAGGAAAGTATTCACACTTAAGGAACACAAATGCATTTAACAAATAACTCAACAATAATTACTGTTATAGTTACATATAAATTTTAACACATCACCTTAACTTTTCACTTTCTTTTCTAAATGTATTTGGTTGTTGCAGGGTCTCACTATGCAACTCAGACTCATAGTGATTCTCCTGCTTTCAGCGTCCCCAATGCTGGGATTACAGGCATGAGCCACTAAGCCTGGATTTGGCCTGTTCAGCACGCCTTGGGGGTAGGGGTGGGGATGCCATGGTATGTGGTGCTGGGGATTGAACAGAGGTCCCTGAGGCTGCTGAAGCTTGCCTAAACAGATGCTTTGGTCTGCTGAGCTTTCTCACCAGCCCCAGCTTTTCACTTTTGAGGGAAAATTTATAAATTAAAATAAAAATGCTCAACAGACACGGGAAACTTCCATGTCAAATAGAAATCCCTGGAACTCAGTATGCTCTTGGAATGCATGCACATGAGACAGAGAGAAAGAGAGAGAGAGAGGGAGAGAGAGAGAGAGAGAGAGAGAGAGAGAGAGAGAGAGAGAGAGAGAGAGACTTTGGCAGTTGTATAGGGCATGAAATGTTTTCTCTTCCTTCTGTGAATGGCAGTGGCAGCTGCAATCAGCTGATGTCCAAAGTTGCACATTTTTCCAGGAGCACCTTGCCCGGTGTGTTATAAGGTTTTAGGCAAATTTCAGCTCCAGGATTCCCCACTAATTAGGTTTACATAGTCCACATGTTTTCTTGTTCCTCTATATGTTTTAATACTGGTTAAATTGCCTGCAGCTGCTTCATTAACTTCTTTTGAGCTTAAAATAATTTAATTTTCCCTTTTAATTATTGTCCTCATTAACTTCTGGCTCTTTTGACACTTCACATTATTATTTGTTGTCTAAGTTTTTAGAGATATCCAAACTCCTTTAAAACATTAAATGGTCAAAACCAAAAACAAAAGAAAACAAAACTCATAGGCTCCAGGTATATATGAGGATGACAAATAAAACCCTTAAGTTTGGTAACATAGAGGTTACCTAGGATTTGGGTAATGTATGTGTTTCTGTGTGCTAACACTTAGGTATAAGTAAATGTCTAAAAGTGGTTCATAAGCTGCCTTATAGATGAAAACACTTTTAACTCAAGTGCTCTTTTTTCACATGCTTTATTAATGAGATGGCAGAAATAGATTGTTAAGTTAAGGGTGAAAATGCCTTCAGAGTTGGTGACATGTGGAAGAAAGAACACAGTGAAACAGTGATTGCTGAGAGAAAAATTTAGAAGATATAGAGCAGTTTAAAAGGTGGCCACAGTGCAGAGAAAATAAGGAAGCAATCTTCAATCTCTTCCCAGCTGTCACAGCTCACAGGGAGGAGAAATGAGCCTCTGAAGTACAGTAAGCATGCAGGGCTGGGAGAATCATGGAGAAAAGGTGGCTGAACCCACAGCCTTTGTGAGCTGCAAGAAGAGTGAGAGCCTTTGCTCACAGGAACTCCCTTCGCACAGCAGGCGCAGTCCACACAGAGATGGACAGGGATCCAGTGCAGTGTCCACCCACATCACCAGGGTATTTGGACAGTTGTTTCAGCAAGAGGATCATTATTTAAATCTAGAATTTAGAAAAACTAAAAAGTAAAACTAAACAAAAACCTTTTTGTGGATCTCAGTGTTACCCCATCATAGTGACTAAATGAAACACAGCCATGGAAAATGTCATAGAAAGAGGGTGGGCTCAAAGAATGCCCTTGAGAAGATTAATCTCAGCCCAGGATAAGCACAGGCCCCACACTCTAGTGCAAGAGGCAAGGCCTGACTAGAGCTTTACTCAGAAGCAGTGGGGGTCTTAACTGTAAACCTTTCAGCCCTTGCCCTGTTGCCCATATCCAGCCCTGATGCAAGGTCTGACTGCCTTCTCTTTCTACCAATGAGACTGGAATAGGGAGTGCACCTTACACCAACGGGCTATAGCGCTAGGTGAAGAAAATGGATGCTCATGGGACTCCAAGCTATGAATCCTACAAGAAAGTCACTCTTTCAAAAATAAATAATGTTTTTGCTGGTTTAAGACATATTTTCTTTTCTTTTCTTTTTTCATTTATTTTCTTACGTTTTTATTTTTACAGAAAAGAAAAAAGCTATGATATGAATGAGCCAAAAAGGGCTAAACTTTCAGGGATCAATTCTATTGGACATTATTACAGAAATTTTTCTGTGTAGAGTAACATGAATGAATCAAGTTGTTTCTGTTATAATTCTCAACATCATGTGTCTCAGTTCTTCAATTAATGAACAAATTAGAGTAATGAATCAATAAAAAATATTCAACAATATGCTGTATAGGAGAAATACATTTAATACAAAAAGAAATACATGGATTAAAACTGAAGAGAAGAAAAACCATATTCCATGTAAGGGAAACCTGGATTAAAAAAAAAGCAAGAGTAGCCTACCTACTTTCAGACAAAGCCAATTTCAAGCCAAATTTAATTAGATGAGGCAAACAAGGTCACTGCCTATTCATTATAAGGATAAATGAATAGGAAAAGATGTATATAGATGTATACACCAAATACCGACTCCTTATGATTAACATAATCACTATTTACTGGACATATGTACTGATTTTTTTTCAAGGTTAGTGGCATGCTTTTATCCAAGTAGTTAGCCAAGTGACATATTTATATAAAATAATGTGTTCATATGTCTATTGTTTTCTGGGCATAATTTCTTAAGTTTTTCAACATTTAAAGTGTTTAAAACATATATATATTTGATATACTATTTAATAATTATATATATATATATAATTTAAAAATGTGAACTCTGCTTGGATCCTTAAGAGTAACTTAAAATAAATATCATAAAAAGGGGATCTTTGGGCTTCAGGAATTTCTTGACAAACCTCCTTCCTCTTTGAATAAAAATGCATTTGACTGGACCAACTTGCATCAGTTTCTCCACTTATAAGTGACCTCTTTATTTTTTCTGTCTTACTATTGCAATAAATGACACTTAAAATCATCATGATATCAAGTGCTATATAAGTAAAAGATTGAAAGTTTTACATGTATAATATAATGAAATTTTTAAGTTAATAAGTGTTCTTTATTAAATCTTAAAAACTTGATGGCTTAGTTATTTTTTTCTTTCATTTTTTGTGAGACAAAATGTCAGACATGCAAAGTTAAAGGAGGAAAGATTTTTTAGCTTGCAGTTTGTAGAGGTTTCAGTTTCTAATCAGCTGGCTTCAATGTAGGATGGCATGGAGACAGGCATTGCAGAAGAGAAATAAATCACGGTGGGCAGAAGGTAGCAAAGCAGCAAGGGATGACCACAACTCTTTATATCCTTTCTATCCTACCAAGGGTACTCAGGACAAGAATTCAGATCTTAAATCCTATTGTCTTATCCTTAGCATTGTAACATAATTAATTCTAGTGTCACAAACTACAGATTCAGCCACCTCTAACTCTATAATCAACCCACCTAAGACTATATGAGGCTTTGGAGTGATAACTGCACACAAGCCATAGCCCTTGATAAAATCAATTTTTTCTTTAATCTTTTCTAGTATAATTTCTTTTGTTTTACAATGATAGAGTTTTGGTTAC
>PVKN010043339.1:0-10252 GCA_004027915.1 Capromys pilorides | reverse complement strand
AAAAAAAAAAGACAGATCATTAACTGCTTCTTTTCATAGACCAGCAGAAAAGCACAGTACAGTTGTCCAAACCATCCTGCTTACATATGTAGGTAAATCTCTTTACTCCATTCCTGCTCCTGTCCTCTTCAACTCAGTAACTCTTTCCTTTTGAATAACTTTGTTCCCTTTTACCATTGCCTGTGTACCTTTCAGATCCTGTTTTCCAGGTTCCCACAAAGGAGAAAATGTGATGTTTGCTCATGTTGGTCTGATTTATTTCATTTAAGAGTATGTTCTCTATAGCTCAGTAGACAAGCTGCTGCTCAGGCAGAGTGCAGTGGCTGGGATTTGATCCCTTGCATGCCATGCCAGCCCCACCCGTGGGGCATGCTGAGGCAGTGATTGAGACTGGGCATGGTGGCCTGTGTCTGTAGTCCTAACACTTGGGAGGCTGACAACAGGAGAATCGCTATGAGTCTGATCTATGTAGTAAGACCCAGTAGACCCTGTGGACCCTGCCCTAAATACAGAAAACAAACAACAACAACAATAAAAAACTGCAAAAAACTATGTTGCAGCCATTTACCAAGAAAGGACTCAAAATTTATCCTGTTTTATACCTGAATAATACTCCATTGTATAAGAATACCACATCTGTATCTGTTCTTCATTTGCTGGCATCTGCGTTCTTTCTAGGATTTAGCTACAACAAATTACACTGCTATAAACATGGGTGCACATACATTGCTGTGGTATGAGGTTTTCAGTTCTGGAAACAAATAGCTGGCTTGAATGAAATCTCCAAGCCTAGGTTTTTAAGGAATCTCTACACTGATTTCCATAGAGGTTGAAGTCAAGCACTGGAACTTTCTGAAATGATAGAAATGAAAAAACGTGGACAAAGCTATATAAAAAAACAATCTTTCAAAAAATAATCTCAGTTACAAAAAGGTTGATAAAAATGAAAGATACTAGAATACACCAAAAAAATAAAAACCTCCCGAAACTGAAAATGGTGGAAACTAAATTCCCAATGTCGGAAAGAAATGAAATGTATGAAATAGATCCAAACAAATCCAAGGGATTAAAGCCTCTATTGAAAGTATATGCAAGATTAAGTGAAGGCAAGATAGAATATCATGTAGAAGACAGTATTGCAGCTAATGATTAAAAAGATTTTTTTATACTGTATTTGGTTGTTGCAGGGTGTCAATATATAGCTTGGACTCCTGGTGATCCTCCTGTTTTCAGCCTCCCAAGTGCTGGGATTACAGGCTTACTCCCCTACACCCAGACTCTGACCAGTTCAGCCTGACCTGGGGGTGGGGCATGTGCAGCATGTGGTACCTGGGATCCAACTGTGGTTCCTGTGCTTGCTTAAGCTTTCCTACGCAGGCACTTTAGTCTGTTGAGCTATCTTGCCATCCGAGAAAGATATTCTTACGATAGTAAGAGACCATGCAAAAATTGAACAGCTACAAGATGAAGCAAAGAAAGCAACATGAGATTGAGGTCAATGAGACATCTGGAGAAAGGGCACATGCCATTAAAAGAAAAAATCTCTTCAGAAATAAAGAAATAAAGGTAGAAAACTTCTCAAATGGATAAAAGGATTGACATAAAATAAATGGAGCATGTAGAACTCGAAACAGCCAAGACAAAAATAAATAATCAGAATATCCATGAAATAGAAATAGCATTTGTGTACTCAAATATACCAAGAGAAATTAGGTGAACCACACTTTTCATCGTAGCATCCAAAATAAATAAAATGCTTGGGAAGCAATCTACCAAGTGAAGTAAAAGATCTATACAGTGAAACTTACAGTAAGCTAAAAAGATTGAAAAAGATTTCAGAAAATGGAAAGATAACCTTTGTTCATGGGTAGGAAGAGTCAACATGGTGAAAATGGTCATACTCCCAAAACTATTATACAGATTCAATGCAATCCTGATTAAAATATCATTACTATAATTGATAGAGCTAGAGAAAACATTCCTAAAATTCATCTGAAACCAGAAGAGACCCAGAATAGCAAAAACAATCCTGAGCAACAAAAGGCAGTAGGCATCACAATTCCTGACTTGGAATTGTACTACAAAGCTACTGTTATAAAATCAGCATGGTTCTGGCCAAAGTACATCTGAGGATCAATGGAATAGATGAGAAGATGTAGACACAACTACAAACACGAGTGTGTAAGCCACGTTATCTTTGACAAAGGGGTCAAACCTGTTCACTTATTAAAGCCTCTAATAAATGGTGTTGGAAAATTTGGATTTCCACATGCCAAAGACTAAGATTAGATCCATGTGTGTCACCACACACTAAACTAAAATTAAAATGGGTGAAAGATCTAAATCTTCTGGAGGAGAACATTGGTAGAAATCTTGAAGACAGAAGTGTTAGGTAGAGAGTTCATGACCAAAACTCAGACTGCGTGGAAACAATTCAAAGAATCCACAACTGGGATCGCATCTTACTAAAAAGCTTTTGCACATCAAAAACCACCAGCACAGTGAAAAGGCAACTCACAGAGTGAGAAAAATAACTTATCCAGTTGTCCTCAGACAAGGGGCATGTATCTAGAACATTTAATGAGCTGAAAAAAATCACACCCCCCAAAATCAAAGACCCAATCAAAAAATGGATATCTGAGATGAACACTTCTGAGGTAAAGAAAGACAAATGACAAATATATGAAAAAATGTTCAGCATTATCGGTCATTTAGGGAGTTGCAAATTAAAATAATGAGATTCCGTCTCATCCCAGAAAGAATTGCTATCATTAAGAAATCAATAACAAATGCAGGCTGGGTTGTGCAGAAAAGGCAATCCCTTGTCACTGTAGGTGGGAATGCAGACTAGTGCAACCACTGTGGAAATCGGTATGCAATGTCCTCAAACCTAGGATCTGAGCTCCTTTTTGACCCAGTTATTCCACTTCTGGGTATCTTTACAGAAGAATTAACATAATACTGCAGCCATATGTGTGCACCCATGTTCACAGCAGCACAATCTAGTAGCTAAATCTTGGAAATGACTGCAATGCCCATTAACCAAGTAATGGATAAACAAGATGTGGTTTTTTTGTTCAGTGGAGTACTACTCTGCCATGATGACATATAAATGAAAGGGGTAAATAGATGTAATTTGAGACCATATTCATAAGTGAAATTAATAAGATTTGCACATGTAAACATCTCCCTAGTGAGAAACTGAAAGTGAATACGGTTTAAAAAGTACAATAGTTACTGTGAGATTAGAAGAAATTGTTTTAAGGGAAGAGGGATCTAGGATGGAGAGGGGAAAGGATGGAAGGGAAAAAGGAAAAAAAAGGGATTTATACTATTAGTATCTGTTAGTTCATTCAAAGGGATGGTTTGTGCTAATACCAATTGGAAAATATTTTAATGCCCATATCCTATACTCTGAATAATTATTTTAAAGATAACAATGTATCATAATGTACTATATGCATTGCATTATGTTCAATGTGTTAGCTATTGTTATTGTTATGATTTTTAAAATTTTTTTCTATAAAATAAAATTGTAAAGAGGATTACTCAATGTATATGGCACATTTAAGTTCAGAAACTTATTTAGGCAAATTAAAAAATAACTGATTTCATTAGCTAAAATGAGAAAGTAAGTTTAGAATAAATATATACACACATGCTTTTGTATATACGTTGTATATGTGCAGAGACAGTGGGGGGAAAAGGCAGTTTGTGTTAGGAAGGGTCTTTGGAACCTGTTTCTATAGTACCAAAAAGAACAAATGATATATTCTAGTCTGTCATAAGTCAATATTAGAAACAGGCTCCCAAATTAGTATTCTAGAAAAGTATTTGTGAAACAGTCTTCATGTTTTAATTAGCTTTAAGACAAAATCCATTATAATCTCACAAGAAAAGAGTGCTTTAGGAAGTAAAAATATCTTAGACAATTCTGTAAGTGGATAATTTAATACTTAACAAATACTAAGAATGGAAAACCCATAAAATGATGTATAAGCTGCTGTTCTCAACAGTTTCTCAGTCAATGTTTCTTAATTTTTCATTATTCTGAACAAATAGTGGCAAAATAAATGTGTTTATATATGGAAGAAATCACAGAAGCTTCAAAAGAGTGTAGTGTTCCTCATGTCTACCTCTCCATTCCTTGCCTTTCGGTATGAGCATAACTTGCTGTTTGAATGATATGATGGAATGTATATAAATTATCTTTGGGTCAAGGTCTGGCCAGACAGCTTAGCAGACTAAAATACCTAGGCAGAGCACAGTGGCTGGTGTTCAATCCCCAGTGTGCCATGCCACCACCCTCCCCCACACACACACTGAAACAGGGCTTGAGACTGGGCATGGTGAGGCACATCTGTAATCCCAGTGCGTAGAGGCTGAAAACAGGAGGATCACTAAGAGTCTGATCTAAGTAGTATTCCGACCTACATAGTGAGACCCCATAGTCCCTGTAGACCCTGTAACAAATGCATAATAAATAAATAAACAAACAAACCCTGGGTCTACTGCTGCCCATAGAGTATGGATTTAAGATTGGTTTAATTTTATTTTCTAATTTCTGATTCCTAGCATCTCAAGACAAATTAAAGGAAAAGGAAAAGGATAAGTAATCAGCTCCTATTTGCGTGAATGATAACATCTCAGATACAGTGGGTTAAATACAGTGCTATTCAGGAAAATCCAGTGAATGTAATATGAAAGAATATTGAAAGTTTTTTGTTCTACACACTTTGTTGTCTACTTATCCTGGTGCCTAAAGATTCTTCAAAAAATGTAGTCCTTTACATGTAGAATTAAGATGTTGAAGACTCGTCTTTTGTTAGGAGCAATGTATGTAGTTAGTAGCTAACAACAGAGAGTTATCCTCAAACTGGCTATTTGAGGTTGGGATCCAAGTACTGAAACAGTGCTGTTATTATACACAATGTTTTTGGTATAAAGTTGCAAAATAGTACCACTCTCTACTCGGGGGAATAGGAATGGCCAGAATGAGGCAACTTGTGATTAGAAATACATTTTATTTCTTAAGAGACTTATTAACTATTATTTTTAGCTCAAGCCAATGTCAGATTTTATTGCCATGTCTTTTTTTTCCTTTCACAAAGCAAGTACACCATATTTTCACAGATGAGTTTATTACCTTCTACTCTTTTTCTGGTTACCTGGTGCTTTATTGACAACTGTTCTTCAGTAAGTTTGTGCATTTCCTATCCTTTGCCCACAGTTTATATTTGTATTTCCTAAGTTTCCGTGCAGTTTAGAGTTCTACAGTAGTCCACCTTCTATACTGTTAGCACATATACCATTATGATAGCATGCCTTTGTGTCTACTGAACAGTCTACCCTCACTTTAACCATACAGCAGGGGTAGGCAATGAGAAAAGAATATTTGTGAATGAATCCCTCAAAGCATATTCATTTGGTTTCAGAGACTCATTCTTCATAGTTTGAAATCTTTTATTCTGGGACAGAAAACACTTTGATGAATAAATCAAATAAGCTTCAATAAGCTTTTAGTAAAAAGGCTGCATCAGGGAATAGGACACCTGGCCATTCCTTACAGTATGAGTGAGTTTCCCAGAGTACAGATCACCACTCTGCCTCAAAACTCTGTGGTGTTACTCCATACCCAAAAGTCCATACGGTTCAGATTGTATGCCTTGGGCCACTAGAAGTACTTCTGACTTTCCAGCCGAACATACAATATTTACAGCTGTATAATACAATTCTAAAGTAAGTGTATTGAAATTTGTACTTTACCAGTCTTTCTCCACAGCATATTCATGTAAAGCTGATGCTGGTTCTTTTGGTTTGTGAGGCAGGAAAATTTGAAGTTTCCTTGACACCTTTGTTAATTTCATTCAGTGTAATCTATCACATAGTTCTCTTGAGTTTAGCTTCAAAAATTTCTAGACTTCAGCCATTTCTCTTCACATTCATTATGATCACTCTGGACTAAGCCATCCTAATTGTTAACTTGGGTTATTGACTTTCTAAAATGTCTTTTCTTTTTTACCTCATTCCCATTCCTACCCCGGGCCACACTAATCTATTTTCTCTTTCTTTCTTTCTTTCTTTCTTTCTTTCTTTCTTTCTTTCTTTCTTTCTTTCTTTCTTTCTTTCTTTCTTCCTCTTTTGTTGTGGTACTAGGTATTGAACTCAGGATCTTGCACTTGCCAGGCAAGCCCTTATTTACTGAGCTATCTCCCCAACACCCAATCTATTTTCAAAACAGAAGTCTAAAGTGTTTTTTTATTGTGGTACCAAGGGTGGCACTTGTTGTAAAACTATGTGTTGGAACCGAATGGAGTGATGAGAAGACCCAATGAAGGTGGCTCAAAGGACCCACTGAGGTTACACTCTCAGTGAGTGAAAAACCTCTGAAATAAGTCAGCTTTATTTAGGATAGTCAGCGCGATCTTGTGCACAATCACCTTAGCAAAAAGAGGACCACATGCACGTAACCATGGTCTTCATTAACTTCCATCCCTCTCCCATCATAGGGTTCATTTAGGGGTCAATCAATAGCATTCAAAGAAAGGGAGAAAGTAATAAACAGAGAGCCCACAGGTGAAGCTGCCATACCATAGCTGTCCATGGGCCTTGTCCATTACACTCTTGCTTCCAGTTAGGCTGCATCTCCCCATTTTTATTTTTTTTAAAAATCGGAGTGAGGACTACAGACTGTCAATCCATAACTTGTGGATGGACCTGTCCTCACTACAGCACAAAGATGACATATCACAATGCTTCCACTAAACATTAGGATACCATGAAATAAGATTTTCAATATCTGTAACATATCAGTGCCAAACAACTCCGGCAACCATCTCACAAAAGCAGCAGCTTCTGATTGACGAAATAGGATCTCAATGGTAACATACCACAGATTAACATTTCAATATAACAACATTCTGTCCCAAATTCTTCATCCTTAGAGTCCATGTATTCTTGAAAAGTCCAGTTGTTCTGACTTTTTGTGTTGCACATGATGAACAGTTTGCACGCCTTGGTTCAAGGTCACTCCAACTGCAGCAGTGGTGGCTCTCATCATTCCCAAGAGTATAGCCATCATAAGTTCACTTTTGTTCTCCAGCATCTCCAGCAAATGTTGGAACCGCACCATGGAATGGGATTCTCAGAAGTCAGATGCTGATCCTCATCCTGCAGTAATGATAAGGTCATCATAGCGATGCAGGAAGAAAAAACTGATCTTTTGTGGATGACTTCCAAATGATTTTCTTCTGGCTCTCTTTGGGTAATGATCAATCTCGAATATCAATTTTCAAGGAGGTTTAGCATTTGTTTGGCCTTTGATGTTTAGGTCTGGCCCATAGCGGGAGCATCTGTCTCTCTCATAGTTGTTAGATATCTTGCCTTTTGTGTTATCCTTTTTGAGGGCCTATCCCTGTCTGACTGCCTATAATTTTTCTAACTAACTAAGCTGCTTGCAACATTCCCCCTTCTGAAGAAGTAACCTGAACTGCTGTAAGGGAGTTATGGGCGATGATTACTCTGGCTTCTTCAGGCTGAAAAGGGTCATAGTTGGGAAATGGCAGTCAGAGATACTTTCCATAGGTTCTACCTAAAGGCCCTCAATAGGCAATTTTATCTTGGGTAGATAGAATAGCTTAGACCCTTTTATTTTATAGAGTCTGACAGTTTGTTATAAGTCCTTCTAGCTTTAGTTATAATTATTTCTGAATTTTGAGAACTCATGAAAACCAAAATAGTCTATTTTTTCTATTTTTAGCTACACCTTATGAGGAGAACTGTGACATCAGCAAACTAATTTTGTTTTATTTCATTTTTTGAGGTATGATGACTGGAAGGAAAGTCAAGGTTGGAGAAGAACAAAGAGACCTGTGCCAATGTCCAGCAAAAGGCTGGTTTTTTTCCTTTGGTCATGATTTCTCAGGGCTTCTCCATGTAGATGACAGAGACTGTCTGGCCAGAGAGAGCAGACAAACCCAGTGCCCCTTTAGTCCTAATGGACCATCTGAGAAGCTGAGTCTGAGCTCTGGGGCCTGCACCTCAGAGTGCAGTCTCACTTCTAGTGGCTGCCTTGGCAGTCAGGCATGGCTTGTAGGCCTCTTAAGACAATTCCTCTTATTCTGGCCTGGCTTCTGACAGCCATAACAGGTGAACTACATCATCGTTGAGCTCTTCTTGGAGTCAAGAAAATCAAACCTTTGGATATGAGACTACAATAAGGCAGCTAATTTTTATCTCTTTTGTTTTCTCTCCCAGTTCCAATTGAAGGAAATTAATTTCTTAATATCCTATAAAGTATCAAGTGAGTTCTTTCATCATCAATTGGAGATTTTGTATCAACTTTTATGCTCATTCATTTTCTGGGCTTTATTCATCAAGCTGGTACCCAAATTACTTCTCCAGTATCTGTAATGAGACAAGCAAATCCTCTTCCACATCTCTGGATAACTGTTGGAACCCATTGATCCATATCATATAGAAAGAAAACAGGCTGCTGCAAAGGAACGCTAACTTCCTTTGTCCAGTGACAGTCTGCAGCAGAAGATCCATCTGGCAGCCGATTTAAAAAATTTAATGTGAATAAAGCTTTTTGTATTATTAACCTGGGTGTATTCATATGTACTCCCATACCATTCTCCCTTTTTTGTTTAATAAGCATTTCTTTTAAGCTTCTATTAGCTCATTCTATAATTGCTTGACATTGGGGGTGGTAGGGAATACCAGTAATATGATTAATGTTCCAATGTTCAAAAAAGTTTTTAAAACTTTACTAAGATAGGCAGGTGCATTATTAGTTTTGATCTGCTGTGGGATTCCCATTACATTAAATGCTTCTAGCAAATGTTGTAAGACATATTGACTTCTTTCACTGGATAAAGGAGTAGCCCATCGAAATCCTGTAAATGTGTCTATGGTCATATGAATATGTTGTAATTTTCCAAAAGAAGGGACATGGGTGACATCCATCTACCACAGCTGATTGGTTGCGTTTGCTCTTGGATTTATTCCTTGAGGAAAATGATGGCCTTGTAAAGTACTGCATTGTGAGCAAGAGTTTAATATATGCTGTGCTTGTTTATGTATAATATTAAATTTATGGATAAGCCCTTATGTGTTAGTATGAGTAGAAGCATGGAAATCCATGGCAGCTTGAACATTACCTATAATTAACCTATCCTTTCATTTCCTGCTGTCAGTGCAGTATGAACTCTAATATGCATAATTAAAAGAGGCTGATTTCTATTTCTTACAAGAAGCTGTAGCATAGAAAATAATTGCACTAATTCTGAACCATTTGCAGTTAAAGTAGCAATTTCTATTTCTTTTACTGTATGTTCAGTTACATACAGTAACAGTTACAAGATTGTAACTGTTACAAGATTAACAATTACAAGATTAAGTGATTCTGAACAATCTTGGAGCAGCACAATGATAGCGACTAATTCTGCCTTTTGAACAGAGCGAAAAGAAATTGATTAATTCTGGTTTTAGGACCCATATAGCCTACCATGCCAAGTTGATTGGCATCAGTAAAAAATGTATCTGCTTTAGGAATAGGTTTAGTCTTTGCAATAGAAGGTAATATCCATTGGATTCTTTTAAGGAATTGAAGACATTTATTTTTAGGAAAACTATTGTGAATGTTACACAAAAAGTCTTGCAAAGCCAGTTGCCATTCATTTGAAAGTTTGTATTGATTTAGAATTTCTTGTTGGGTAAGTGGCACTATAATTTGTTGGGGATCTGTGCCAATAATAATGATTCTACAAATTTTGTCTAGGTATGTGGACAATTTTTTCTGTTCTTTATTAGGCAGAAATAACCATTCTACAATATAATCTTCCTGCCGAAAGGTTCTGGTAGGTGAATGTTGTGATGGAAAAACAGCTAGTACGACTGGTAGACCAGGATCAATTCTATCCAAATAAGCAGTTTACATAATTTATTCAATCTGAAAAAGTTCCTTTTCAGCTAAAGTACTTAAAGATCAGGGACTATCTAAACCAGGGTCCCCTTGTAAGGTAAGAAATAAGTTTTGCAGGGCATAGGTGGGAATTCCTAAGGCGTAACCATGATCTTCATTAACTTCCATCCTTCTCCCATCATAGGGTTCACTTAGGGGTCAATCAGTAGCATTCCAAGAAAGGGAGAAAGCAATAAACAAGAGCCCACAGGTGTAGCTGTTGTGCCGCAGCTGTCCATGGGTCTTGTCCATTATACTCCAATTCCTGAAACTCCAGTTAGGCTACAG
>PVKN010043338.1:0-10248 GCA_004027915.1 Capromys pilorides | reverse complement strand
CTTCATGAATTCCTTCCTCATGTGAACTTTGGGTTTGATTTGTTTTTCTTTTTGCAGAAATTTGAGGTTCAACATGGTTGTTTATTTGAGCTTGTTCTATTTTCCTGATGTGAGAGTTTATTGCTATAAATTTCCCTCTTTAGAATGCTTTTATTCTATCCCATAAGTTTCTGAATGTTGTATTGGCATTATCATTTCATTGTATATGCTGTATAATTTTGATTTCTTTCATTTTCTTAAGACAGGGTTTTATTGTATAGTTCAGGCTGGCCTTGAACTCACCAAATAGCCTATAGTGGCTTTTTTTCTTTTCTTTTCTCTCTCTCTCTCTCTCTCTCTCTCTCTCTCTCTCTCTCTCTTTCTTTCTTTCTTTCTTTTTGTCTTTTTGAGACAGGGTCTCACTATGCAGTTCAGGCTCGCCTTGAACTCATTTTTGTAGCCCAGGCTGGTCTCAAACTTTCACCAATCCTCCTACCTCAGCCTCCCAAGTGCTGGGATTATAGGCATGTGCCATCACACCCGGCTTATACTGTATAATTTTGTAGTCAATTTCTTCTTTGACTCTTTGGTTGTTTAGAAGTGTATTTTTTAAATTTCCATGTGTTTATGTAGTTTTTCTGATTCCTTTTGTCATTGATTTCCAGTTTGATTATGCTGTGATCACATAGTGTGCAGGGAATGATTTTAGTTTTTCTACATACAATTAGACATGTTTTATAGTGTCTTTTAGGGAATGTCCCATGTGCAGCTGAGAGGAATTTCTATTTTGATGTTATTGGGTGGAACATTGTAGACATCTACCATATCCATTTATTCACAGGCTTAGTTTAATTCTGAAATTTCTTTGTTGATTTTTTTGCCTAGTAGTCTCTGTATTTTTGCTAGTGGGGTATTAAGGTCCCCCACTACAGTTGTGCTGATGCTTATTTGGTTATTTAGTTTGTATATATTTAGTATAGGGTCTACAGGGTCTCCCTACACAGACTGGACTCGTAGTGATCCTCATTTTCAATCTTCCGAGCACTGGGATTATAGGTTTGCACCACCTTGCCTAGTCTCAATCGCCATCTCAGTGAGCCTTGGGGGTGGGGCTGGCGAGGCCTACCAGGGATCAAACCCCAGTCCCTACATCTGTCTAAGCAGGTGCTTTATTCCACTGAGCTATCTCACCAGCCCTTATTTGATTATTTATGTCTGGTGATATTTGTTTTGTGTCATTGGTTGTGCTAATGTTTAGTGCATATATATTTATGATTGATATTACTCCTCAGAGTTTTCCATTAACAAGTATGTAGTGACTTTCCACATCTCTTTGGATCAGTTTTGGCTTAAAGTTTATATTGTCTGCAAATAAAATGGCTACCCCTGCTTTTTTCTTGGTTCCTGTGGCATGGAGAATTGTTTTCCATCCTTTGACTTTTAATGTATGAATTTCATTTTGAGTTAAATGTGTTTTTTGAATGCAGCATATTGATGGATCTTGATTTTTTTTTTGATCCATTCTGCCAGTCTGTTTTGACTGGTGAATTGAAACCATTTATGTTTATGATTATAACTGATGTATACTGGCTTATCTTTTTCATGTTATTTTCCTGTTGTTGGTTCCCTGTCCTTCTCCTCTGTTTAATTACTTGTCCTGCTTAGCAGTTTCTTTATATTGGTGCTTGTATGTTTGTGGTTTTTGTTATCTCTTTCTAGCATATTCTTCAGAGCATTCTGTAGATCTAGTTTGGCGGTCATGAATTTTTTTCAGTTAGTCTTTGTCATGAAAGTATCTTATTTCTCCATTGATTTTCAGTGATAGTGTTGTAGAGTATATCAAGCTGAGTTCAAGATTATTTGCCTTTAGGGCTTGAAATACCTCATGCAAAGCTCTCCTTGATTTGAGAATTTGTATTAAGAATTTTCCCTTGATTCTGATTTGCTTTCCTTTATAGGGGTGATGTGTTTCTTTTCTCTAGTTGCTTTTAATATTCTGTTCTTGTGTTCAAGTTCTCAAATCTTGATTATTATATGCCATGGTATAGATTATTTGATTGATTGATTGATTGATCGATTGGTTGATTGATTGATTGATTGATTGATTGTCTTTTGAAGATAGGGTCTTGCTGTGCAGTTCAGGCTGGCCTTGAGCTCACTTTGTATCCCAGACTGGTCTCGAACTTGCAATAATCCACCCACCTCAGCCTCCTGAGGTTGTAGATTTATTTTCATTGTGAGTTTTTGGAGTTCCATGTGCTTCATCTATTTGTATGTCAAATTCTTTATCCACGTTCAGGAAGTTTTCTGCCATTATCACTGTGAAGTTTTTAAGTGGCATTTGTGCCGTTTCCAGCTTTTCTCACTAATTATAATTAATCTTCTCTTGTTCTTTTCATTTTGTAACTGTTGAATTGATTTTTTGTGGTACTTTGTTACTTCTAAGAAATTTTTCTTTTCCTAGAAACTAGTCACATTCCTGACTTCTAGATCTGATGTTCATCCTTACTTCCTTCAGTCTGTTACATATACTTTCAATGGAGTTTTTGATCATCTGAGTTTCTGTTTGTATGTTTTTTATTGATTCCATTTATTGTTTGTTTGGGGCAGTCCTGATTTCCATCATTTTTCTAACCTCTTTTTTTGAAAAAATCTGTGTCAGCTTTATGTTCTTAATTTTGATTGTCATTTCTCTTTGTACTGTAAATATTTTTTTCGATGACCTTTTCCCTTTGCTTTTTCACTTCTGCTGCTGTCTTTTCAGAAATTTCCAGGGTCTGACTTCTGATTTCCTCTGATCTCTTCATAGTGTGTTTTTCTTGGTAGGCTGGGTATTTGTGGTTGCATTTTGTTCCTTCCTGTTCTCGTTTTGTATTTTTCATTTTATTTTATTTTCTGTATTAATGCTTGAGGTTCTTATGTAAGTTAGCCTTATACCTGGCATCGAGGATTTCCTTAGGTGATGTCTGCTCCTCAAGATTGTCTTCTAGATATCGTTGGTTGTGTCTATCCAAAGAGCCTTCTTTCCCAGTGTTTTAATAATGTAGAATTGCTATCCTTTTTACTTTAGACCTATTCCTTTGGCACTGGATTGTGATCATTATGACTCCTTGCAATCTCACTGTTGTCATACAGGGGCAAAAAAAAAAAAACTGATTATAAGAAATATGAAATCTTGATTTAGATAGTACAGCTTGCAGTAACAATAGCCTCAAGCACAGTGTGGCTACTGACAAGCTGTAGTAACTATTAGCCTGATATCTTTTACTTCAGGAGCAAGTTCTATTGACATATAATATAATCTATCTTATACTAGGAAATCGTTTATGTTTGCCCACTTAATCAAGTGATTTTACGCTGTTGTGGGGAGGTTTAAAAGAGGTAGGATGCAGGGGTAGATGTGGTTAAATATAGTAGGAAGAAATTTGGTGGGCATAGAATGAATCATCCAAGTTTTGGATAGTTATAGGATACAAGAAGAAGGGATTGAAAGAGAAAGTCTAGGAGTATTGAAGTGAACCAGAAATGGGAAGAAACAGTGTTTACCCACGTGGAATCTTGTAAAAATCAAGTGAGATAGTTGATGAGAGAAGAAGAGGGTGAGTGAGATAATTCAAAGAGGAAGTTTAGTGATTTAAATTGTGAATGAGAGGGAAAAGAAGATAGAAAAGAAAAGATAGGAAACAAGTTTAATCATAATATAGAAAAAGCAACAAACATACAGAAAGGAAAATAAAAGAGGGAAAATAGTATAGAGAAAATAAAAGGTGAAAAATACAAACAAGAACAGCAACAAAAATGAAATAAAATTAAACAGCAAAAGAAAACACTAACAGCAGACTACCAAAGGGAAACCCCATTAGACACAGAAAAATAAAAGTAATGAGATTCCTCTAGTGTCTACAGTTGCCAGTTGTGTGGTAGGTCCAAGTCTGATCTCAGATTGTATACCTTACCAAGATTCCAGGTGGATTCGTGCTGAGTTTGGGCCTGATCTTTTATGTCTCAATTTTGTGGATAGGATTGGTTTTCTGTGGCTGGAGTTCTCCTCAGCGATTTATAAAAGAAAAACAAATAGGTAAAAGAAAAAGAAAAAAGGTAGCACTCCATCCCCACTTCTGTTCCTTATGTTTTTGTCCCCAAGCACAAATCTGGTTCACCTAACTTACCACCTGTTGACTTGTGTAGTTACTCTGGCATCAGACTTTTCTGCACCACTAGTCCTGCTTGTCCATCATGTGCTAGGCTCTAGCCAGAGTCCTACTGTGTTGATGGAGTTCCTGCTTATCTTTGGTCCCTGACTGCCATCAATGGAAGGAACAGGGGTCCATCTTGGATCCCTTCCTGCCAGTCACAAGGCTCTGAGCCAATGGCAGCAATAGGACCCCATCTCTGATTCTTCCTCCCAGTCTCTGCAGCTCCAGGTCAACTGGAAAGAACTTATTTCTCCATTATAATTTTTTTTCGGAACTGGGGATTTGAACTCAGCCCCTTGCACTTGCCAGGTAAGCGCTTATTCTACTGAGCTATCTCCCCAGCCCAATTTGTTTTTGAGACAGGTTCTCACTATGTACTTCAGGCTAGCCTTGAACTCTCCATGTTGCCCAGGTGGCCTTAAACTTGTGGCAGTCATCGTACCTCAGCCTCCCAAGTGCTGGGATTACAGGTATGTGCAACCACACCTTTTTAAAGATAGTTTTTCAGGCTATAATTAGTCTGGGTTGGAAGTTATTTTCTTTTAGGACTTGCAACTGCTGGATTTTTAAGGTTCATGTTGAGAAGTTTGATACATTTCTAATGGGTTTACCTTCATTTATGATTTATTGCTTTTTTTTTCTATGAGCTTTTAAGGTTCTGTCTTTATGTTGGACTTTTGGTGTTTTGACTATGTTTTTCAGAAAAGTTCTTTTCTGGTCCTGGCTATTTGGGGTTCTGTATGCCTCACTTAATCTATACGTTTGTTTTTTTCCCCATATTTGTAAAGTTTTCTGCTGTTATTCCTATAGACAGGTTTATTATAGCATTTATGCTGTCATCTGATTTTTTCACTAATTCCAATTAATTTAGATTACTATTCTTTGCTTCATCTAGCATCTATTGGATTTATTTATTTATTTATTGGCAGGACTGGGGTTTGAACTCAAGACCTTGCCCTTGCCAGGCAGGCACTTGTGCCATGGAGCTATCTCCCTGGCCCCTATTGGATTTATTTTTTGTGTTCTTTTGTTTTTCTAAAGTATTTCTGAGTAATTTGTCACTGATACAGCAATTCTCTTATATTTCTGATACTCTGTCCTCACACTGGTCACTTTTGCTGCCAATACTTGCGATAAAATAATCTTTTGTTTAGTATCTTTTCATGTATTCTTTGTTAAACTGGTCATTTGTGTTTTGTTTTATTTGTTTAGCTCAGCTAGCTTTTCATTAGTGTCTTCTGTAAACACTAATTATTAAATCCATTATCTGTTTAATTGTATCTTTGAGGTCATCAAATATGTTGTTAATGTTTCTTTAATCTCCTTTGTTATTTTGAATAATTCATCTATGTGGCTTTTGATTTCCTCCCTTTTGATCCCACATGGATCAACTTGGCATTTTGGAAATTTTTGGAAGCCTGGTGCTGCCCTGTCTTGTGTTTCTTTTTTGTGTGGTAAGGTTTTCAGGCTGATTATAGTGGAAATATTTTATTACTTTAGTTAGTATCTGCTTTCTATTGATACACCCTAATATGGCTACTCATAGGCCTTCCCTGTGTCCCAAGATCCAATGACCTTCATTAATTTGGGTGTGGAGAGTATATTATAACTGGCCCAGCACCCAGTTGTCCAGAAATGGAACTCTGGATTAGTAATGACTGTATGTCAGTCCAGATGAAACCAAAGCAACACCTATACCATCCTGACAGTAGCAACACAATCAGCAACTCTAGTGACATTACAGATGAACTGGACATTGACATGCCCTAAGAACCAATAACATATCACCCTTTACCATAGGAAATTAATCTCTAATTATTGTATAAACACTTAAGACAAACCATGTATTGACATAACAGAAATATCTACTGAGTGCAACCACTGCACATCCACTAACAGTAGAAAAGTATTTAATAGTAAGTGCATCAAGTTAACTCTGTAAGGATTAATCCAGTGTAATGGTTATTTTTCAGAGGGGGTGGGAAATGAGAGAATGAAAAAAGTAAAATTTGAAAATTAAGCAATGAAAAACCAGTAGAAGAGAAAAGGGAGATATAATATTAAGAAGCAAAAGGAAATAAACAGAATTACACAAAGGTAACAGAAAAGAATAAGCAAGAAAAAGAAAAAAAGGAAAATACCCAAATCTCTAAAAATCAATGAAGAAACAAATTGACTCAAAAAGGTTCTTCTGTATATTTGAGTGCTTTCCTCCTAGGATCTGCACTCTTGGAATCCCAGCAAGTTATGGTTTTCTCTATCTACTTTTACAGCCTGCACATTTGTGAGATGACCCCTCTGTTCCAGAGATCTCTCCTTGGTCAACTTGGTAGATAGGGAAATCAACATTTAGCTGGATGTTGGTACTGAGTTGAAGTGTTCAAGCAGGCTATTTAATGCTAGCCCTTTTAGGTTTAGTCTAGTTTGAAAACCGCACAGGGCATGGCCACTCACTAGTGAGGATGGGCTCTGTATCCTTAGCATGCTGAGCTTAACTTTCTGAGGGGAATCTAGGTGCAGCTCACACCCTGCCTTGTGACTGGTTTTGCCCTAGTCACTTTGATAAGGCAACATTGGCAACCTTATAGTACAGTAGTTCTGTAGTTGTTTTCTGGCTCAGCCTTAAGCAATTAATCTCTTCCCAAAATGGTTCCAATGAAACCTCCTGTGTGGCAGGGGCAGGGCTGAGTTTCTTCAACTCTAGCCCACCATGGAAAGGGAGTCATGTTTATCATAAAACTTAATGCTGTTTTTATAGTTTACAATGATTGTGTGCTTTTCTTGGGCTAGCACTGCCTGTTTTAGTGTTCTCTCTACATCTCTCACGCCGCTGGGCATAACTTCTCCTTCTGGAGTTGGTTTCATTCATGATCATGTAGGTTGATTGCTTGCTGACTTTGCTTTCCTGTTGGAAAAGGAAAAAAGTGCAGTGTGCCTGGAGTGTGCCAGTGGCTACATCTGGGGCTCAGTATCCATGAGCTGGGCCAAACACAGTTCTGGCAAGTTTCAGGGTCTTTGGGTTCCCAGGCCTCCTCCTTGAAGGCTGAGGTTTCCTTTGGAAATAGTTGGCTTCCTTCCTGCCTGCCACCATGTTTTGCCACTCATGTCCGGATGATTTGTTAAGTGATCATTTATTTTACTTTTGAATTATTTATTTGTTTGTTTGATACAGGGCCTCACGACACAGATCAGACTCTTAGTGATCCTCTTGTATCAGCCTCCCCAGTGCTGAGATTACAGGTGTGCACCACCACGCCTAGTTGCAGTGGTGGGCACCATGTGGGGCCAGCACAGCAAATGGTACCGAGGATCGACCCTAGTCCTTGTGCTTACCAAGCAGATGTTTAGACCACCAAGCTATCTCTCTGTTAAATAACATGTTAAATAACCTTTTTCACTTACATCTGCCTTCCAAATAACTACCAAAGTAGCATTTTTAAAATCCATACATGACTGTGATTATCTTCTCTTTAAAGCCTTTCTTTTATTCTCTTCATCTATAACGAATTTTTACCTGCTTTTTAAAAAAAGAATGGGTTTTCAAGTGAAACCTTGTAAGAAGTTCTACATTTGTAATAGAGAAAACAAATTTTTAGATTCATGTAAGTTTATTTTATAAGTTCAAGTTGATAACATGTGCCAATCTTCAAGCCAAAAAATAGTATAGCTATTTTACATTGTATATTTATTTTATTTTTTTAAAATTTATTTTATTTTCTTAAACCTCACTTATTTGTTTTTGTTATGGCCGGCTCAGCCTGCCCTGGGGGTGTGGCTGGTGCAGCATGTCCCTGCAGTGGCCTAAATTTTCCGATGCAGGTGCTTTAGACCACTGAGCCATCTCACCAGCCCTACATTGTATATTCATATTAACTTGCATGTCAAATTTTTAAAGGTATTTAGTACAGAGTCTACAGGATCTCATTACACAGGTCGGACTCGTAGTGATTCTCCTGCCTTCAGCCTCCTAAGCACTGGGATTATAGCTTGCGCCACCACGCCCAGTCTCAGTTGTGGTCTCAACATGTCCCAGGGGTGCAGCTGGCATGGTACACTGGGAATCGAATCCCGGTCCCTGCATGCGCCTAAAGGTGCTTTAGTTGGCTAAGCTATCTGGCCAGCCCTGCATATTAAATTTTTGATGTATAAAAATGTAGTAAATTTCATGGTTCCAAAGTAAATCCTCTATGAGGACAACAATATGCATTATATCAATTATTGGGTATGTACTACTATCGTGTTCTTGAAAATGTCACACTGTTATTTCTTATTAAAAGAAAATTAAAAAAAAAAAAAAGTAAATCCTGAGGGGATTTGACTGACCTTGGGAGATACAAAAACTGCGTGTTTTGTTATATATGTCTTGCTTTAACTTTCCCTTAGCCACACAGCAGAAAAGTTTAAACATGATGCATAAAATGTAAGGATATTTTAGTATGTTGAGCTTTAAAAGGCTCAAATCAACAACTTTCAACGTTGCCAGTTTCACCAGTAACACACTGATATTATGGAACATTTGACTATGTATACAGCTACCTTCTTTTAGATCAAAGAGAAGAAATCTATTGTACCAATAGCCATTAGAAAATTTATCATGTCTACACCCTGTGCCCGGTATAACTACAACGAGAATAACAATATGCATTGTATCAATTATTGTGAATGTACTGCTAACGTGTTTTAAAACTGTCACATTGTAATTTCTTATTAAAAGAAATTTAAAAATTTTTAGAAACTTTAAAAACTGTAGTACATCTAACAAAGGAACTTGTATCTGGAATGAATGAAGTACTCTTCAATTCACAAGTCAAAAAGGTCCCACTAGAAATGAGCCAAAAGACAAACAGAAGAGAACATATGGTTGATGATAAGCATTTATGAAGATATTTAACATCCTTACTCATTAAGGGAATATAAATTAAAACAACAATAAGCTATAACAACATACCTCAGAATAACTAAAAGGAAAACTGGTATCAATATCAAATGCTGGCAAGGATGTCCATGGGCATGTAAAATGTATGCTCACTCTGGAAGATAGTGCATCCGTTTGTTATAAAGCTAAATGTGTGCTTACTTTGTGGCCTATCAATTGCGTTATTGGGCATTTGTACCAGAGAAACCTGAATAGGTGTGATCACAGCCACTCTTTTCCTAATAGCCCAAAACTGGAAAGAACCCAAATGTCCTAAATACGTGAAAGATTTCTCAGAGTGGCACATCCATGCCATTGAACACTTGCAGCAGTAAAATGGAATGAGTTATTATTGGTATAAATAGTATCTTCGTTAACTAAAACACATCAATTTTGAAAGTTTATATACTGTATAATGCAGTTATGCACAAGATTTTGGGATTTTTTCACTTTAAAGGTTTTTATTTCACATACAATAAGATTCATCCTTTTGCTTTTCTGGTTTTGGTTTGGTTTTTCTTTTTTCTTTTTTATAATGTATTTGGTTGTTGCAGGGTCTCACTATGCAACTTGACTACTGGTGATCCTCCTGCTTTCAGCCTTCCCAGTGCTGGGATTATAGGCATGTGCCACTACTGCCGGACTCTGGCTGCTGGCTCAGCCCTCCCTGAGGGCTGGTGCTGCCTGTGGTACTGGGGATCGAACCTAGGGATCGAACTGTGGTCCCTGCGTTTGCCTAAGCTTTCCTAAGTAGGTGATTTAGTCCACTGAGCTATCTCACCAGCCCAGGTTTTGGTTTTTTTAGAACAGGATCTTGCTATGTAGTTTAAGCTGTCCATGAACTTGCTGTGTAGTCCAGACTGGCCTCTAACTCACAGCAAACTTCCTGCCTCAACCTCCCAAGTGCTGAGATTAGAAGCATGTACCACCATGTCTGGCTCTTCTTTGATTTAGAGTTCTATAAGTTGTAATACACGTCTAGAATCATATGATTTAAAAGGTTTTTAAAATGCAATATAATGAAGAGGATTATTTCCTTAAGTCCATAACCTATATGTCTAGTCTCTTTGTATAAATGCTATGAATACTTTTCCATTTTTCTTCTTAAGTATATATTTTAGAGATTGAACCATATCAACACCTACAGGTATACTGTGT
>PVKN010043337.1:0-10234 GCA_004027915.1 Capromys pilorides | reverse complement strand
AAGATCGACATTTCTTCAAAATGGGCTACAAGTTTGAAATTACACAATATTTCACACCTAGTTAAAATCATAAAGTGTCTAAGTTGATAGATGAGGAAAATCTTGAGAAGAAACTATACAACTTTTTCTTTAGACAATCTATCTATCTATCTATCTATCTATCTATCTATCTATCTATCTATCATCTAAATTCCAGTCTGCAAATTCAATGGTTTGAGCTACACAGTCAAAGAAAATTCTATTGTGATGCGGAACTTGAGTTCAAACATTTCTACAAGCTCCTTGGATATTGCAGTGTAGGATTGTAGCAGTTTTTCTCCCTTTTACATTGATTCTGCACAGTCCGGAAATGGGCTCCTCTCTTTCTGAGTTCCATTCTAGCAATATCTCCATTCACAGAAACTCTAGCTTTAGGAGAATGTGCTCTGTGGGCCCCTTGGAGCAGAACAGTGCTGACGTGGCTGAGGACAGAGGGGCTGCTTTGCTTCCTGCATCAGGGGCTGAGACTGTGATAGCTGTTCAGCTGTTCACTTCTGTTCCATCCTCTGCTTGGCACTCACCCTGACACATAAGTGATGCTCAATAAATATCTACTGAATTCATAGTGAGTTAATGAATGGAGAAGTGAACCAATTCCATCTACATTTCTCCCATGGGCTTAACATTTTCTGAGTCAATGAGCACTTAAAAGAGCAAGGACTGTCATGAGGACTCCCACTCCTCCACCCTGTTGCTGATTCTTTACAAGAGAGTCTCTAGCACGCATCCCAAAGGCATTCCTAATACGGTCACTTAGTAGAAGAAGCTCCATCAGGTTTGCTGCTCTGAACTGAAATGGGAAAGCAAAGTTTCTGTGAGAAGCTGGCACTACAGTTCCTTCACCTACATAATGCACCTTTCGCTGGCCATATGCTTGATGGTCATGAACATAGGTTCTCTTAGGATTTTTAGTAATTTTGCTGTGTAACTACTATGTAATGATGAATTTTGCATAAAGCCCATATGATCAGTGCCTAAAATACTGTAATTCTTCTTTAGAATTTTCATTATTCCAATTATAGAGATGGATATTACTTTGGGGCAGCATTGTACAGAAAAATAAAATAAGAAGTAGTAGGGCATGGGAAATGCCAACAGAGCAACTGAACTTTTAAAGGATAAAGAGATTAATGGTGGTCTTGAGTAATGGAGACTAAATAAAGGATAGGGTCACTTTGTTATGGTGCATAAGTAAAAAGTGAATTATTTTTTTAATTCAAAAAATATATAGAATATAAACATATATTATTGTTTTGGCGACATAGGGTGAATTCACTCTGAAACTGTATCCTTATAAATTTTGACACAGTTTTAAATGATACACTTTCAAAAAAATCTTCATTTATGATATGATTAGTACCTTTTCCTAATCATGTCTGTCAGGTAGATTATGACTTTGAATAGCGCAGTGACAGTGAAGTTAGTTATATAACTCATCACAGCTTTTTTTTTTTTTCTAGCTGAAAAATTCAATGCACAAGTATCAAATCACAAATCCAAAATGATACATTTCCATCTGTGTACCCAAATGATAATTATTCACCAACCTTGAAGGATTTTGTTTTGTTTCGTTGGAGTTATAATAAGATTTAGTAGCCCGCTTCCAACAGAACAGGTTATGAATATGAAAGCCATGGAAATAGTGGCTCTGGTAGGAGCAAAAATGAGTATGTTTTTGAGGATTTATGCAAAAAGTAGTTTAAGAAATCAAGAGAAGAATCACTGGCAGTGAGGTGCGGTGGTGCATGTCTGTAATCCCAGCACTGGGGAGGCAGAGGCAGAAGGATTTCTGGGCACTCCAGGCTAGAGTGGGCTATAGGTAAACACACAGCCACCCCTAACTATGTAACAAGACTCTCAAAAACAAAAGAAAACAACTTACTCAAAAAGAACCAATGCTATATCAATGAAAGCAGCTGACTAGCACCTTAGCCATTTTGTGAGTCAAAATGGCTCCTCACTCTTTTAGAGAATTTGTCAACAGTACATAGAGTTATCTATTATCTTCTCCAGTATAGCATAGAATCTTCTTAATTCTGAATAAATCCAATATGTAATGCCTGTAGTCTACAAAAATTATTATTCATATAAGAGAACTTATTCACCTTTCCATGAATGGCATACTGTTAGCCAAGTTCTCTAAAACAAATGTCACTTTCTAATTTTTTTTTATGGTTTCCATATTTCCTGTTTATTTCCCACTGGGACTCAAATTCAGGACCTTGCACTTGCCACGCAGGATCTGTGCTGCTAAGCTATACCCCTGGTTATATCTCTTTCTTGAGCAAAGCTGTCATGCGTTTACAGAGAGACTTGCCATATTTTCTGAGTATCTAGAGTTCTTTTATATTTGAATTAGATATCAATTATGACCATAGATGATGCTATTCATAGAAACTGCTACAGAAAACTCATTGACCTAGTAAACAGCAGTCACAGTTGTGGGTAAATATCAGGGAAATATTGAAAGTCATTTCTTCTAAGTTGTTGGCTATAAGAATGAAATGCATTTATTTTTGCCAGCATTCTTTTCATAATATAAAATCTAATCACCTTATGAGACAATTACCCTATGCATGGAATTGCTTTACTTCCACAGGGAACTGTGTAAAACAGTGTTAGTTGATTTCAATGGTTGGCAACAAAGTCATACAGATAAAGAAGAAGTAAACGTAGGACCTCATAGTTTAGAAAAACTTGAGCAGTGGAGAGGAAATATTTTTAGGGTTACATCTCTTTTTTTCTACCGTCCTTGTGGTATTTTTTTTCCCTGAAACTTGTTTTGTCTTTTGTAATTCCTCTTCATCTCTGCTTCTCATGTCTTTTCTTCTCTTCTCTTTTGTTTTCCTTTCTCTTCTTTGTTTTTTTTTTTTGTATTTTAGGGAAGGGTCTACAGGGTCTCACTACTAGATAGGGACTCGCAGTGATCCACCTGTTTACAGCCTCCCAAGAGCTGAGATTACAGGCATGTGCCACCATGCCCAGTCTCAAATGCCATCTCACCATGCCCCAGGGGGCAGGGCTGGCATGCCTGGCATGGCAGTCCCGGGGATCCAACTCCTGGCCCCTGCATCTGCTGGCAGGCACTTTAATCTGCTGATCTATTTGGCTAGCTCTTCATGTCTTCTTTCTTCCTTTTCTTTCCATGGAGCACATTTTGTTTATGTGCACACAAGACAGTTAAGATGAATACAGAGTTACTTTCTCTTAGTTCCCTGAAAAGAAAGGTTTATGCTAAGATTGTTTGGACAAGATATCATGCCCCTATCATATACTCTGAATAATCACTAGGAAGATAATGCCCAATGTATCAACTATTATAATTGTCCTAGTAACCTATTTTGAAACTTGGTTTTACTGTTATGTTTATCTTCCGTTCTCTTTAAAATTAAAAAATAAAAAGAAAACTAAAAAGAACATACTTTAAATGCTCTTCACCAGATGTGTTAATATAGAATACTAGTACCCACATTCATATCATACTCATGTGAAGTAAAACCACTTTGATGTCTGAAGACTAAAACTATAAAAAGTAACTATGAAAAGTAAAATGAAAGGGCTGGCAAGATAGCTCAGAGGAATAAACCCCTGCTTACACAAGAGCATGGACAGGGGTTCTATCCCTGGTGCCATGCTAGCCTCTCTCATGGGTGCGCTGAGCTGGCCACTGAGACCTGGCATGGTGGCGCATACCTGTAATCCCAGTGCTGGTGAGGCCGAAAATAGGAGGATTACTAGGAATCAAAGTTGTATCAAATACAAAGGAAAGAAAGAAAGAGGGAAATAAAGAAAGAGAAAGAAAGAAAGTAACTTCTCAAGATACTTCATTTATGTTATGGTTCTTTGCTAATTCAAGTCTTTACAGAATGTAGTTGAAAGAATTAAAAAAAAATAAAAAAAATGCAAGATGAGATCCATCTCTGCCAGTCTTCCCCTCATCAGGAATTCAGTAGTGATTGGTCTTGGCTCACAGGGATGAGGGGAGGTGCCTGTGGCTCCTTCCAGAGCTGGCTCAGTGGCTGCCTCTTGTAGTCTGATGTGGCTCTGTGAGAGAAATTTAGACCTGGGATCTCAGAGAATCCTAAACCACTACCCCTCCCAGTCAGTGTACAACACAATGGCCAGTAAACCACTGAATGATTGAATAGTGTGATACATTTTCACATTGTTGAAGTACTACTGCAGTGCTAACAAAGAATCAAGAGATAGCTACTCACCAAATCTATCAAAATAAACATATTTAATGTGCACATGAATCGTTCTTTCTTCTTTCCTTTCTTTCTTTTTTTTCTTTCTTTCTTCTTTTCTTTCTTTTTTTTTTTGGGTGGGGGGGATAGGCTACAAAGAAAAGTTTGAAAGCCACTGCTTCTTCTTTGTGTGGTAAGAGAATTGATGAGAGACTTTGTACTAGGCCACAGTCCCGGCACGATTTGGTCATTGTTCTTTTTATTTTGAGCCAGTGTCTCACTAACCACTAAGTTTCCCAGTCGAGGTTTATACTTGCTTCTGTCCTGCCTCAGTCTTCCAGAGTGTTAATGTTTATGAAAAATGATCTCTGTGCTCTATTCTTAGTAATGAATTAATAGTTTTGCTATGTGACATTGGGAAAGTTCTGTCTTTTCTTTTTCTTTTTCTTTTTTCTTTTTTTTTTTTTTTTCTGTGCATGTATTTGGTACAGTATCTCACTATGCAGCTCAGACTCAGAGCAATTCTGTTTTCAGCCTCTCCAGTGCTGGGATTACTGGTGTGCACCACCACACCCAGTCTCAAGGGACAACACAGTATGCCCATGGGCTGTGGCATGATGTGAGGAGCATCAAACCCTCTCCCTGCTCTTACCTAAGTAGGCACTTAGTCTCTGAGTTATCTCGCTGGCCCTGCCTTTTCTTATATTGTCTGTAGAAGTTTGCTAGCACTTGGGTTTTTATTTACAAACAAACCACTGTAACTGGAAAGACAGCAACTCATCTTGCCACCTTTATTTCTTTATTGTAAGAGAATTTTGCGAAGCACACTCAAAGAATCAGTTGCGGAATGACTGGAGTGAAGGACAAAACAGGAATTCAATGTCAAATGATCTGTTTGCGTAAATATGAGGTGGCAACAAGTGACAGCAGTGTGACACAGGGAAGATAGCAATAACTTTGAGAATCTGAGACATCTGATTTCAACAATGGCCTGATTTTCCTGCTGGAGTTTTCCTCTTCTGTAATAGAAACAATGCCTGCTTTAGTAATGTTTCACATATTAAGTAGGAAAAATGTCTACTATTGTTACATAATGCTGCAGTTGCTATTTTAATGTGGAAAACCACTATATGATTGAGTATTTGTGTATTATGCGCAAACACATCACATTTGAAAACTCAAAAGAAATCACCGAACACAGAATGTGAAGCTAGAACAGGTAACACTGTCTGTCTCCACAACTGAGAACTAGAAGGATTCACAGGAATAAATTAATTGTATCAACTCCATTGACATATAAAGAACCAAGAAGTAACGGGATTAATTCAGGTAAACACTATAGATCTAGGTCAAGTCATTAAACCTTCAAAGCATTATGCAACTCTTGAATTCCATTGCATAATTAATGGAAGCGAATGGTCGTTATGTCACCAGTCTCAGACTAAAGGAGACAAGTGACTAAGTAGTATCTTATCCTTTTCCTGGTCACTGGGTCCAATTCCCAACAACCAAAACTCAAGGGAGAAATGGGTTATTTTCGCTCACCTTTTAAAAGTTTAACAATTTGCCTAGTCAGCAGCATGATGCCAGGGACCTGGCAGGAGAAAACTGCTCACCTCACAGAGGCCAGGACAGAGGGCAAAGAGGGGAGCTAGGCAGGGACACACTGCTTCTGGTTCATGCCCCACGGGTTATCTTCTGACCAGGGCTGGACTCCTAACATCACAATTCACTACAGCACTCCTTGGAGTGAATCACCTTCCAAAAGCTCCACCTACAAACACTTGAGGTTTGGTGGGACTTTTAGATTGAGACAATCACAGTTAACAACTGGAGTCCTGAGATTCTGGAACAGTGAGACAAAGATAAAGAACACTAAATACTTCCCTCTGTTTCCATCCACTTGTAATAAACTTCAGTGATTCTATGGTTTCTGGAACTTGTGCATAAAAATTCGCTTCTAAAGTATTTAGTAGTGAAAGAATTCCTGTGAGCGATCAGGCAGTGTTGATGTCAAGATAGCTGCGTCCTTCTCTGCGCTTTGTTTTCTGTGGCGCAGAAAAATGAGTTTCTGTCATCACCAGCTTCCAAAGCGGCTGGAGTAAGAAAGAGGAGTTTCAAGTGCGTAGGAGGCAAAATAATGTATGTCTGCACTTTCAGCCCCGGTATGCTT
Source organism: Capromys pilorides (assembly GCA_004027915.1). Taxonomy (NCBI): domain Eukaryota; kingdom Metazoa; phylum Chordata; class Mammalia; order Rodentia; family Capromyidae; genus Capromys; species Capromys pilorides. The sequence goes on along the minus strand of PVKN010043337.1, from coordinate 3,835 downwards.
TTTAGCTCATGGCAGTGGCATGCATTTGTTTTGAAACGTGTCACACACACCATATTAGAAAGTACAGCTCACGCTTTGGTGTTCTGAGATAGGGAATGACTGTGAATAAGCACACGGTTCTGACTGCGTACAGCCTTTTCCTATTTGTTGGTGAAGCGCTCCCCTAGTCAGTCCACCTGTTTTCTGCCTATCTCTGAGCGTCAGACAGTTGAGTGAGATGCTAGATAGACTGTTTAGCCCATAAAGACTCTGCAGGAAATAGGACTGTGTGAAGCAAGGATTTCAGGATGTAACAGCTGCTTGCCTGGCCCTTTGCAATTTCATAAATCTTTAGGGTCTCTGAAATAATTTGTGAATAGGTCTAGGCCATATTTCATATGGCTGAGAATTCAATCATGTTTAACTTTATATATAAAAAACAAAAGTGAATCCATGCCTGTAACTTGATTATCTGTTCTTAATTCATGCTGAAAGAATTTCTGCTTGATATTCCCTTTAAAGTCCACTAATGATATCATTATGAAAAAGAACAAATTTAAATATGGAATAAAGGATGTCGTAGTTCCCAACTGATCCCATGTTTATTTTCTCAAAAAGATCTCACTTCTTACTCTCCTTGAACCAGTTTGCAATCAGTTTACTTACTATTTCATAGAACTGTTTCGTTAAATGTGTCGTGCTACAGCTATCCTAATAGAATCCATAAATTTGCATACATTTATTTTTAGGTATGTTCTACTAATAGATTGAAATTTGGTTCACTGAGAATTTTGAATATTAATTTTAAGAAGGAATTCAACCACAAAACTAAGGCAACATGCCGGGTAGCAATTCTTTACCCTCAATAGTCAAAAATTTGTGTTGAAATAACTTAGTGAAATTTTGAAAGGCTGTAGCTGTCTTTGAAACTCATCCTCACTTACCTGTGAAAGTCATCTATAGACTCTTCTCATGTAAATTGGACCCCATCCCTTTTGTTCTACTCCTATTTCCTACTTCCCTACCTCTCAGCATAACATGTTTAATAGCTTCTCTATCTGCTATTTGAAGTTGGATTTTCTTTATTCATTTTTAAATTACCTTGGCTGTATGTCAAAAGGTGCCCCCCATGCTTGTAGTTCAAGATTTAATGAACAAATTCATGTTCACCATATCTGTCCTATTTGTGATTAAGTAGATGTCAATCACGTCTTCTTTTACCCTCTCCCATTGTGGTCTTTTTGTCAGTTGTTAGTCCTCAGTCTGTTGTTATTTAGCAGTGCTAACCTGTTCTTCACCCCACCGTTTAGTCCATTCTTGCTTTTAGTGCTAAAATAAACTATTCACAACAGTCCCTGCAAAACAGTTTCAGAGTGCTCACAGATTTTTAATAATAATAATTATAATAATATAACAGTAATAAAGAATGACATTTGACATGTAATGAATAAACAGGTAAATGGAAACTATTATAATTTTCTATTTGTTATTGGTCAGGTCCTATATCTCCCACCATTTCATACACAGAATTACATTTGATTGTAGGGTATTTCATTTAATCTTCTAAGCGTCCCTCTGACACATATACTGCTTAAAGAAGTGACACTTGAGCACACAGCTGAGAAGTGTCAAGCTGGTTCAAAACTCAGTCTTTCTTACTTCTAAGATACAAGTAATACAATGCTCTTAGGAAGCCAGCACTGCTGAGCCTATATTGATACCACTACTTTGCCTACCAGTCAGACATTCATGATCACCTTTTATGTTTAATCTTGTATGAGCTATGAAAAGAAAGATATTTCCTCTGCTATAAAGGGTCATGGAGCCTAGACACTGAGGGATAGGCACAGAATAATAGCAGTCTAGCAAAAATACTTTGTTGCAAGGCCTGAGTCAGTGCACATATAAACACTGTGAGTGTTAAAGGGTTTAACATAGATGTGTAGAATGGCTGTTGCCAGAATGCTGTAAAGAATGTCAGGCTCTGTAATGTGCTCTTGGGAGAGAAAAACAAATTAATAGTCCATCTTCCTACTCTTCCTTCCCAGCACTCTCTCTGTCACAATTCTTTAGAAATGAAAATAACATTGGTGCATAACAACATTCTATCTGATAACTAAGAGTTGTGAAATTAGATATTAAAACTTCGACTGTAAATGGAGCAAGGATTACACAGTTAGATGAACTATACAATAAATATTTTGATTCCATGATATTTAAAATATTTATATACATTGTAGAGAGCAGTTTTTAGGATACATTCATTATTCAGCATTCCCATTGCTAGGCACATTTCATCATACTTACTCAGAATTTAAAGCAAGGACAGTTTGGAGTGAATCAATCCATAGTCAAGTGGCTTGAGGCAGGACTATCATGGTGAAAGGCAGCATGGGGCATGGTTGCTTAGTTGAAGGGTGATAAGCAGCAGGAAACCATAGTGGAGATGAGCAGACAGGCACCATAACCAGCCTCAAGGCCATGCCACCATGACCTAGCCCTTCATAGCTAGATAATCTACTAACTTACCTATGGTAATCTACTAAGCAGCTCCCAATCCAGGTTGACATACCAGCATCAATAGTCACAACATCCAAAAGGGCAACTATATAATTAGGAAAGAAAATTGTTCACTTTTACATTTCTTTATTTTCTGACACTCTGTCTGTCTTTAGCATTAGTGCCATTCATTTATATGCATTCACCAGTCTCTACTGCCAGGTAGAATTTGTCAAATTCGTTTGTCATTGTAGTCCTTAACACTATGATTTTTGTGCTACCTGACTTAGTGAATGGAGTGTTAAGATGTTTTTTAAAAAATATAACTGTGATGCTCATACTGGTTAACTGTGAACACATGTCAAAGGTTTTGTGTAGCTTACTAGTTAATAAGATAGTCAATGAAATGTTAAATTAGTTCAATGAAAACTCACAAGATCACACAAACATATATGCAAATAAGGAATGCTAAAATGAATTTACAACTATATGCAAAGTAAGTCTATTTACAGAACAACAAAACAGTCAGTATATTCCACAGGACTAATTTGCATGCCTCCCAAGAACCAGTAGCATTAATGTAAATCTTCTATAATTTAAGAAGTTGTGAAATATTTCAAAGACAATGAAAAGTTCAGATAACCAACACCTAATTGCAGGTAGAATATCCATTAATATTTCCTTTTTTTGGTTTATTGCAATGTATGAATATTTTCCCCTATAACGCAGGTGCACAAAAATTCCTATGTGTAATGTAAGAATTTCCCTACAGAACATTGATGACAAAATTATTAAACTGACACAAAACCAACACAAACCAATGTGAAGGTCACTTCTGAACATTTTCCTTCCACTAATATCAAATAATTATATATATATATATATAATATAAATATATTATATAATATATATATAATATCAAATATTACATATATATAATTTTATTTTTTTATGACTGGCTCAGCCTGCTGTAGGGGTAGGGCTGGCGCAGCCTGTGGTGCCAGGGATCGAACCAGACTCCCTGCAGTTGCCTAAGCTTGCCTAAGCAGGCACTTTAGACCACTGAACCACCTTGCCGGCCCTCAAATCATTTTTAAAAGGTAATAAAATTAATGAAGAAAACATGACATAAGGAGGTGCCATATAAGTAAAATACCTTAAATTCCCTTACAGCAAGAGAACAAAAGAGAATGACTGTCTCTAACTCCCCATGGCCATGGCTAAGGGGAAGGCAACAATATAGGACTAAGGAGCAGAGAGAGCTCTGCCCTGGTTTTCAGTGGGAGGTTCTTGTAACATCTGCAGTGCACTCTACATATGATCTATAACGTGTTGTTACCTCCCTGAAATTTGGATG
>PVKN010043336.1:0-10253 GCA_004027915.1 Capromys pilorides | reverse complement strand
TATTTAAGAGAAACAGATCTGTGGATACACTTTTAAAATCATACTGTATTTAGTTTTGCAATAAATTATTCAAAATATAAAGCTCATCAGTCAAATAATTTTATTTACTCCTATCCTGAAGGGTCTAAATTTAATACTGTGTTTCTCATTTCAGGTAAACGGGCTTGCTAAAAGATAGTTTAGTATCTGAAGATGGTTAAATTTAAAAGTAGTTAGGGTTGAAAGGGTAGAAGGAAAAGCAAAATGTAAGCTCCCAGCATTGTTTTTTCTAGGAAAAACTTGTAGCATAACCTTCAGGTCCCTTTTCTTTTCTTTTTCTTTCCATATTGCAGAGGTTTTTATGAGGCTTCAAGATCAATATGCAAGCCCATCAGGTTGGGTGGTAGGAAAGGGAGGGGCTTCTTTGCTTGAAGCTAAGCTTCCTCTGTCAGGGGCCTTCTTAAAATCTTCCCTTCAGCCCCCTTAATCAGATTTTGAGCTCCTGGGAAGAGGCTGTGTCAGGAATTGCATTAACTGGGTGTGCATGATGGGGTGACTGGAAGTCCACTTCTGCTTGGTCATTTCTGGGCTTTGCGGTCCTTCATCAACCCATTTCTCCACTTAGTCTTAACCTGGAACTTTTCTTTCTTAGCTATGTTGGATGCTCCTGGATTTGAAGCTAAAAAAGTCACTGGTTCTGGTTCTGGTTCTGGTGTGTGTATCCAGAAAGTATCTTTTACAGTATTTCTCACATTCTTTCATCACAACATAAACCTCTCAAAATCTCTTGATATTTGTGTGCGTGTGTGTGTGTGTGTGTGTGTGTGTGTGTGTGTATGTGTGTAAGTCCAGCTCAGGATATGGTGCCAGGGATTGAACTGCGGTCCATGTGCACTTGCTTAATTTTGCCTGAGCAGGTGCTTTAGACTGCTGAGCTATCTCGCTGGCCCCTGGTTTTTGTTCTAACACAAGAATTTTGAAGACCCAGTAGAAATACAAAAAGAAAATATCAAGAACTTTTGAGAGGTTTATGCTGTGATGAAAGAATGTGAAAAATATTGTAAAGGATGCTTTCTGATCTTCGACAAAGCTCTCAATGTTTTTCTCTCCATCCCTAGATTGTCTCACATTTCTTGCTCTCTTGATGAATTGCTGTCCAACACAATGTGGTGGCTTTCCAATACAACTCCAGCATTCCAATTACTAATAAATGAAGCAGTTATTCAGTGTTCACGTTTGGAAATGTTGTGACACAGATGTGACTGGAAGGGTGGTGATCAGTGTCTCTGTTTGCCATGTTTTCCTTGATGTGATGATTAGCCAGTAGATCACTCAGTGAAGAGACCTCAGGCATGCTAAAGAAGGAACTGACACTGAAGCAAGTTAAGCAGAGGTGATTTATGGGCCAGCAAGGGTGGTTGTAATGAAACAACAGTTTTGTTGTGTTGTTCTCTCATACTATGGAAACTGGAAGTCCCAGGTGAGTTTGCTAAGTTGGTTTCCATTGAGGACTCTTCCCAGCTTGCTGGTTGTGTCCTCATGTGGCCTTGACTCCGTGTTTGCATGGACATCTAATTACCTCTAAGGACACCAGGACTGTCAGATTAGGGTCCCACTGTTACATCCCATATAACATCTGTTACCACCTTAAAGGCATTGCTTTCAAATGCAGGTCATCCTAAGAGTAAACATCTCAGCGTACGAATTTTGAAGAATATAGTTTAGCTCATTATAAGTACATTTACTACAGTATCTCTTTAGTTAAGTCTTCTCTAATCCTGAAAGTAGGTTTTACTTCCCCGTAGATTTTGTTTAATAGTGAGAGTAAGCCTTTCAAAACTTAATATGGTGGTCAGTGTATTAAAAATTATATAAACCACCAAGAAATAATCATTAAGACAGTCAAGTGAGATAAAACATAGAAAAATGATTTTGAAAGTTGTGTTATTTTTTTTTTCCTTCTGTGTTTTATGGAAGGGTCTACAGGGTGTTCAGGGTCTCACTACTAGATCATAGTGATCCGCCTGTTTACAGCCTCCCAAGAGCTCAGATTATAGGCACGTGCCACCATGCCCAGTCTCAATTGTTGTTTCAATGTGACCCAGGTGCAGGGCCAGCAGGGCAGGCCCGGGGATTGAACCTCTGGCCCCTGAGCCTGCTTATAGGCACTTTAATCTGCTGAACTATTGCCCGGCCCATTTTTTTCATTTTATATAGATTTCTTCAACTATGAATCTCTGCAAAATCATACAGTCTGGAGAAATAGCAGCAGTACCAGGTTTTTTTTTTTAATCTTTTGAGACAGAGTTACATTATGTAAATCAGGCTGCCTTTGTACTCAAGGTGATCTTCCTGCCTTAGCCTCTCAAGTTCTGAGATTACAGGTGTACCCCACCATGCTCAGCTAGTACCTACTTTCAAGTTAGTGAACTTGTTAAATGCCATGACCATTGTCCTAAGTTTGCTTATCTTTCTTATAAAGTTTTCAAAAAGTGTGATAAACTCATGGCTATAATTTTTGTCTATTACTGGTATTGGAGGGCAGGTTTTCCTGATTCCCCTCTGTACTGATTATGTGTTTCTTATTTTGGTAGTAAAGGCAATGTTCCCTATTTCCATACTTTTCTAATGAACCTCGCCAATAAATAGTATTTTGAGAGTGCTTAGGACTAGTTGGTTCTTGAGGGCAACACAAAGAGAAGGGCCTCAGGCCGATGCTGCCCTCCTCCCTTCAAGTCTGAACAGCTCTCTACAGTACATTGAGAAGGGCATTCTCCATCTACAGGTAAAGCCCTGTGCTGCTATCTAAAGCCATAGAACCCTTAAGGGGTGAGATACAGAAAAGAGGCTACCAATATTTTCTCTGCTGTCCTTGATCATACGTGACTGCCTTTTGCTGTTAGGTGATCTATCTCTGAAAAACAATTCACTAAAATACTTACATGAAAGCGCAGGAAAGATAATTTCCAGAATTATTGAGTCATGGTACTGAAAAATGATATAATCTTGTCAAAACATCTAAATGCAGATTCAAATGAATTCATTATATTTGGAAATAGAATTAGCTTTTAGATTTGATAAATACTGATGTTTTAAATCATCTGAGTGTTTAAGCTTTTACTACCTCAGCCGTTCCCTCTAACATAGACCTAGAAGCATGGCCTTATCTTGGTTTTGTAAGGCTCTGAAAGTGGAAAGCAACAGATGTTATATCCAGTATAATTATATGTATCCTGGAAACACATCTTTATAAAGTGGGATTGGTTCTTGGGAAAACAAAACTTTGGCAAACAAAGGACACTGACTTGCTGACCTCAGCAGTAATTACTCAGTCTAGATTATAATAATCTTGTGTGAGTAGAATCTATATGCATGTATTGGAAAAATAATGTAATGCTCAACTACATTATAAGGAAAATGAACTGGAGGAAACTTTAACCTATGGATCCTGTTAAAGAAGAAGAAAAAGCTCTTCATTTCTGTATTTGAAAGTTCTTTCAATAGCCTTCTGCAAGTTTCCATGATCCCAGGTTCAATGTGTATTGATTCTGAGGCTTTTGACCGTAGCATTTGTAGGTTACTGCCTAGGTTTTTTTTAATGCCTGCTAAAGATGGAGGATTTTGAAGGAATAAACCAAGTTGTCTTCAAGCATTCCAGCAACTTTCTGAACCCTGAGATTCATGATTCTTTGTATCAGCAGCTGTCCTTCAGCTGTGCTTCTGCCCTCTTTGGCCCTCTGTTCACAGTGCCTGTCCCAGCACCCACCCTGGTTTTCCTCCTAATACAGCAGCAAGATGAACTGTGTGGGTTAGTGCCACAGAAGAACTGTAAGCCATCCATTGAGGACCACCGTCTGAACCATTTAAGTGTGTAGCTACACAGAGCCAAGAGCTAAGGCTCTTACGCAAGTGTCAGAAGTAGATGGTGTTGGTTTCTCGTGTTTGAATCTGAAAGAATTGTATTTGTCAGTGGGCTTGGTCTGCATATTCTCTTAGCATCACAATCATCTAAATGTACAGTTGTGCATACTTTCCACAAAATGATTTTGAACAAAGTGGAAGCCTGCAAGACAAACTAATTATGCTCTGAGAATATTATGAAATAATATGCTTTGTGTCTTTGTCATAGGTGATAGGTGTGTCTGCTGTCATTGATGATAGCTATGGACATGCCAGCATCTAGTTTCAATGTGTTAGCAGCCCCGCCGCCTCTATGCCTTGGTTATGGCACAGTTTCTATATGTCTTGGGAAGCTGAGAGGGTGCTGAGAGAAGCATGTGCCTGGGGCTGTCGCACTAGCATGTCAACGGTCTTCCTAGGCATAGCCCATAGGAATGTTTTGGCCTCCTATGTACAAAACCCAGGATCCATGAAAAACTTCAGGGTGATTGGTGAATCCCAGTGATTGTGAGCAAAATTCTGTTCCACAATCTGAGATCATTAGTGTTTATAAAAAGCCCTAACCATTCCGCTCTGGGTTGGCGTTGGTTCAAAGCTTCCCATGGTAGATAGGGCCTACGAACCCTTTTGAGATAAACAGGAACAGAATTTTCTCAGTGTTGGGGGACAATGTGCCTAAAGTGGCAATAGATAGCAGTGGTGCACAAATCAATTTCTGATAATTTCATTTCATTCATAATTCAAATGTATCTTTCCATTGTGTTTGTTTGTATCTTTTCACTTTCTTTTCCATGTATAGTAGTCCCTCGCTATTTCATAGTTCAACTTTCGCACACTCACTGTTTCATGGGTTTTGAAAAAATATTAATCTAAATTACTAATCGCAGATTTTTTGCAACATTGTGGGATTTTGCAGTACCGTATAGTATATGTTAGTTGTTTACAAGTTTAGAAAATGGTTAAGAACATTAGAAGTGTTTTCAGAGCCGAGCGTGGTGGCATACACCTGTAATCCCAGCACCTGGGAGGCTGAGGCAGGAGGATTAGTGCAAGTTCAAGACCAGCCTGGGCTACAGAAGTGAGCTCAAGGCCAGCTTGAACTGCATAGCAAGACCCTGTCTCAAAAAGACAAAAAAAAAAAAAAGTGTATTTTTAAAAGTAGGAAAGATTTATAAGAGTGTGGGAAGGGTTTATAAAGCCTTAAAATATATATAAATACTAAAATAAATATAACATCACTACTTGCCTCATTTTCACTTATTGCAGAGGTGGCTGGAACATAATCTCTGTGATAAGTGAGAGACCACTGTATCTTCAACCGTAAGGAAAGAATCATGTCTAATCATCCATAAGTCTTCAATATTTAGATCAGAAAACAGCTGGGATACAGAAGAAAGCAAAATATGGAAACCATATATAGATGGCCAATTTCTGATCTCTACTATTTAGAAAGCAGTGATGTTTAGAATATTAGGGAGAAGTACAAAGTGTGGATGTAATTCCTCAAACTGAGCAATCTCATTACTTACATATCACCAGTCTTTGTTGACAGGGAAAGTAAACTCCAGCCAGAGAGTACAAGGGGTGCCTGGTGCTGGCCAGAAATGTACAGGGAAAAGCCAGACGCTGGTGGCCCACTGGATATCAGAGTGGCCTTAAGTGAGGCTGAGTGACTCGTCTCTGTGTCCTTTCCTCTCTAAATTTTGTAAAACTCTTCACTCTTTCCTCCGGATCCACTCTCAGAAAATGCTTTTGTTTTAAACATCGTTCTACCAAAAAGCATCAGAAAGTATCTCTAGCTCTTGTGTGAAAGGTTTTCTGTACTCTCTTGGACCCATGAGGGGTTCTGGGTGTCAGTAGGATTGTTCAAAGGACATGTTCTGGTAATCAGAGACAGATGGGAGAAGCTAGAGCTCCTTCACAGAGCATCTCTGAGATGACCAGAACTACTGGTTTTCCTTACCTTTAGGCATGTGACACCTAAGGCTATTGTCCCCAGCCACCCTCTCCAGCATTGCTATTCCTCTTGCCTCTGCACCTTCCCAAACTCTTGTTTCTGTCACTGCACTACACTGACTTTTCTTATTTCTTAGATGACTGTTTGCTTCTATGCAGTGACATGTCCGTTGCTATTCCTTTTTGTTTCTTCTCTTTCTTTTCATTGTTTCTTTGAAGGCTGTTCTTTATCATTCAGAGACCCATTGAGAAAAGAAACATTTGACACATGGGAGGTTAAACACCAGTAAGATGAAGAATTATGACGAATGTGTTGCTGTGCTGTTGAGAACTGCTGGAGTTCAATGGCCAAGACTTTGAGCCCTGGCACTTCCTTTGTGACTGAGAGGCAAGATGCTTAACTCTAAGCTTTTCACACTCCATTCTAAACTATAAAATAGGATATAGTTCCAGGACCTATGTTGATGGTATAGTAAACATTCATAACCCAAACCTCTTTGCACTTACATGGAACAGAATTTTGTCTATTATTATTCTATAAACAACTACTGCAGCATTTTAGAGCTGAAACCTTAGATTGAATTGTTATTTTTTATTTGATTCACAACTTTTAACTCCTACAAAAGTCTCTGCAAGTAGGGACTCCACAAGATGTGGTCAATGAATGACTCTGTGTCAGGCCCTTTACTTCAGGAATGAGCTGTCTACTTCGCAAGTTGATGCTGTCCCCTCATGATTGGTGACACTGCCAGATGTAAGGCCTCCCAATTCCACACTGGTGCCCTTTCGGGAAGTACTATGTCATTTTCCTAGTATTTGTTTATTTTCTCTGGTAAATCGATAGAAATTTTCATGGTCATGAAAGAAGATGAACCGTGGTAATCAAACTTGAAGTCAAACTCTAGCCCTCTTCCAGGCCACGTCTTACTATTTATCCTAATTTGCATATTCCCATGTGTAATGTAAGATAATGTCTACCTGATAGAGGTATTATGAAGATAAGGTAAGATTATCCTTGTAGACAATTTCTTTCACTGTTTTGTCCCTGCCTCAGGTATCTAGCTAGATTTATTTTATTTTCATTTCATTTATTATTCTTTAAATCTTCCACGTCAGGCTTCTTAAGATTTTTGTGACCGTTCCACAAGCCACTCCTCAAGGCCAGTCCTCACTCTGTTTGACCTGTTGACAGAGCTTGACAGCTATTCACACAGTTTATTACAACACGAGGCATTACCATCCATCTCATATGCATTCTCTGGGGCTTCCCCGCCCCACATGCCTACAGCTTTCTGGCTTCCTCCCCTGGCTGGCCTTTCTTTCCCACATCTATTCTCTAGCCTCTTATCATCTCTGTTCCCACTGCTTCTCTGGACAAAGCCTTCTATTTTCTGGCTTTAATACTATGTCTATACATCCTGATGACTTTCCCAGATATTCCTCAGGTCAAGGCCCCTCTCTCTCTCTCTCTCTCTCTCTCTCTCTCTCTCTCTCTCTCTCTCTCTCTCTCTCTCTCTCTCTCTCTCTAATGAGTAGAACATATTTATTGAGGGAAAGAAAGCTCCTGTCCAAGAGAGAGACAGGAAGGGGGTCCCGAGTGGGTGTCTCCGGTAAGCCGTCTCTTCCAGGGACTTTTATAGAGGAAAACCATGTGGTGAGGTGGGTCTAAGGTTGTGGAGAAGATGAGGGAACTCACTTAGGTGGGTATGATGTGGGACAGAACTGTGGTGAACCAATGAGATTACAAGCACCATTGCTCAGGTAAAATTGATTAAAATTGGGATCCAGTGGGAAAGCAAATCATGTAGCAAGCGGGCAAGAATACAGAGCAAGGTCTCTTCCTGTTGGGCTTGGGCTGGTGACTCTTTCCAGGCTCTTTCAGGATGATTGATACTTTATTTAGCATATCAATCCCTGATGCCCGCTCTTAAGGAAGTATGTAGTTGCTTTCGGTTACTCTTGTCTTGAGATCTGGCCCACAGCAGAGGAGGGTGTCTCTAGTTGTAAAGTCACCTTGTCTTCCACGTCATCATTGAGGGCCTGATCCTGTCTGACTGCCTATAATATTTCTATCTAATTCAGCTGCCTACACCATTCTCCCCTCTGAAGAAGTATCCCAAACTGCCGTGAGGGAACCATGGAAGATGACTGCTCTGGCTTCTTCAGGCTGAAAGGGGTTATAGTTGTGAACCAACAGTCAGAGATATTCTCCAGAGGTCCTATCTACAGGCCTCAATCAACACCAGGACTTTTTATCTTGGGTAGGGGTATAGTTTTGAATCTGGAGGAGACACATGAAAGCAACTATGAAACATACATGGGTTGAATAATATCAACAGGATAATTATGAATACAGTCTAAATGATTTTTACCAAGTAAACAGTAATGACTTTAACAAAGATAACAACAATAGGGCCTGGGGACCTCACCATTTTACATACCATTGATTTGATATCTAATATTTTGGACAGCTATTGAGACATTAGTGGAAGGACCTGGAAGGTAAAATTTTGTAGGTCTATTAGCAGAGATCTCTTAAACATGGGGTTTAATCTGTTTTTAAAAATCTTTTGTGGCTATTGGGTATTGTTTTAAATAAACTGGCCTTGTATGTTTTACCAATTCTAGTATTATTTGGGCCACATGACTTGCCAGAAATAGGGAAAACACTGAGCACTCTCCAGTTTGCAAGTGGGGCCACTGGCTGGGTAACTACTGACGCATCCACGTGATCATCTATTAAAAGTTTAACAGGCTTTCTCTTTATTTTGGCAGTTAACATGGGTTCTCTCAGGCTGAGAGACAAAGACCCATGACCACTTCAATCTGAAACTTCCTCTGACTCCATCATGAACACTTTCTTTTTTCCTCTCTAGCAGCTTTGGTCTTTTTTTTTTCTTGAAATGTCCCTTCTCTCTGTCTGGATCTAGGGAAGCATAACTTTTTCCCTGCTTTCCGACTAAGGCCTTTCTTTTGAACCCCAAGCTGCCATGTTAAATACCAGCATTGAGGTCTGCTAAACTTCTCAGACTTATGTTCTTCAACACACCCCACATTTTTCCCCGGCCAATTCAAAATATATCCCTCTGGTGAATTTTCCCACTCAGTAAACAGGAAATTCATTCTCCTTGCTGTCCAAGCTAAAAGCACTGCTAATTGTCACTTTATTTGAACAAAATAGTCGAGAGTTAAATGTATACATAACTCCAAGCCTGAGCAGCATCGCTGCTCTTAGGCACCGCCACTTCTCCGCTGGGGTACTGCACTGTCCCCTTTATGAATCTTTCTCTGACCATGTGCCCATCAGTCTGTTCTCCACATAGCAACTAGATGGTACTTCCAAGTTCTACGTTAGACCACTCATTCTTCTGCTTGTTCAGGTTGAAAATCTCAACCCCTGCTGCAGTTTAAAAGGCCTTCCAACTCTAATTTTCTATTTTCATGCCGTGTCCCTCTGCTCCTTCCTTAGTACCAGCCCCACGTCTCGTTTCTGCTAGGCGCAGACCACCAAACTTTTCCTTCTTCCAAGGAGCTGTGGGAGCCAGCTGTGCTAAAATTCAGCTTGCTTACTAGTTGTAGACATGTGGTATTTGGTATATGTGAAGTAAGATGCAGAAGTATTGCATAATCGAATGTTTCATATTTAAATGAAACATTAAGACTACCACTCTAAGTGGGATTAATCTAGATTTATAATCTCATCATCCATTCAGGTCTACGTTTGCTGCAGAAACCGATCAGTTCACGATTTTTCTGCCAAATGACTTGAGAAAAAATGTAGTTTTCAGATTTTCAAAGTTTTCAGTTTTGATGATTTTGGAATTCCATCATACGAAAGATCCTGGAACTTTCCTTACAAGATTTGAACTATTTTTTCCCCTTTATTCAGTGATGCCTGACTCTTAGTTCTATTTAAAATGTTTCTGTGTAGAATATGTCTGGTATGTGAAAAGTTTTTTTTTCAGGGAACAATTATTGAAAGGAGAAATGAAGCCCAAATCAGACTTCACTCAAATATGTTGCTTAGAAGAAAGTGTGAGCAGTTGAACAGTTAACTGTGATTGGACACAATACTGTGCATGTGTGATAGTTAGCTCAACCACTCCCATTAGGAACATCAGAAATACACAGTGGGTTCTGTGTTGCTGGATGACTTATCTGTTATCTCTGTTAGGGCCTTGCAGCCTAACCAGTTGGGCTCTGGTTCATTGATCTGTTATTGATTTGACATGTAACTTTAAGTCACATATGAGCGTAATTTAATCCTTTTCAATTCCTTTGTGTATTCAAGCATTTTCAAACAGTGAGTCAAGGATATTGCCATAATTTAAACTACTTCAATTCAAGACACATACACATGTTTTTTAAGTATCACTTATAGAATTAAAAGTAAAAGATAGCATCTACGTGCACTCAGT
>PVKN010043335.1:0-10253 GCA_004027915.1 Capromys pilorides | reverse complement strand
TTGCCGTGTCATGTTGTCAAGAAGGCCAGGGGCGCAGCGGTCACCGAGGCCACAGACTTGGACTTCACCCACCCATCTCTTTCCACCGGTAAGGGTGGCTGAGATCAGGAGGGCCAGACCCTGTTATCAGGGCCAATTATTTAACAGCTTAATCGTTCTTTCAATAATTTATGATCGGGAAGTGTACCGTTGGATGCGCACACCCCAGGCAGGTTCACCGAGTTAAAACCCTGCTTCTCCTGGGTGAGCTGCTGTTGTGCACTTACCCTCGTTGACCTTATCCGAAAAACGGAAATCATAGAAACCTCGTCAGATTTTGAGGGAATCAAATGAGTGAACCCAGAGAAAGAACTCAGAATGGTGCTGGGTGAACATTGTCAGTCGCTACTGTCTGCGCCACATGGGGGTTGGGGCCGATTATAAAATTTAATCCAGTGCAGTCCTGACCACATTTGTGGTTAGGTGCTGGAAATCGTTTTGGGCCTTCTTTCCCTCCCATACTTTACAGCTGGGGTTGTCCATGGACTTGAAGTAGATTTCACCGGGTGCTAAACTTCTTTACTTCCCATAGGGGGAGCTCTCCTCAGAGTAGCTGTTGCAGAAAATACATACATACATACACATACATACATACATACGTGCTATAAGGACCAACTCCCCATGATGAACATAATCAATATAAACATGTACCAAGGAAAAAAGAATCAAGAAAAATATAAATAGAGCATATTGCGCTATCAGGTGTTTGTGTCCCAATTCCCCACATGTCATGTGTTTCGTATGTGTCACAAACATGTACTAACGAAACGTTTTTTAAAAGAACCTCATCGTCACCGCAGAAGGGTCACCTGTGATTTGTCCAGGCAGGGGCCTCAGCACCCCCCAGGAGAATCTCCTTTCTGATTCCAGCCCTCATTTCAGGGCTTTGCCCACCCTGTGCTCTGTGCAGACACAGCCACAGCAGCGGTGCGCGGGGGACCGACCGCCGGCCAACTGCTTCTCCCTTTTTCTTGGAAAGTCAATTTCTACCTGTCGGCTTCCCTGCCCACCGTCCCTACTGACTTCAAGCTACCACGTGCGGCCACTGAACATCATGTTGGGAGTAGTTGTGCACTGAAATAGATTTCTACAGTGCTTCCACCAAGGAGAGGCAGTGGATGTAACCTCGGTGACCTAATCACAAAAATGTAGGACAATAATTAGAGAATAAAGGCCTTGGAGCTCTTACTGCACTGTACTTGTTTAGTGTGTAATTCTGAAAGGGGAATTAAAATTATAAAGAATGCCTGCCCAAATCAGATGGGCATGTCCCGAAAAGTCTGATGATAGGACCCAGGCTTGAACTGATGGCCTTGCAATGTAGTTTGAGATGTTCAAATTTGCTTAGCAACCCATGATGTCACCCAGCCCTCCAATCACCATGCACCAAATCTGCCTTTGTATCTCTCAGCTTGCCTTCCCTCTAAAAGTCCCCAAATTCTGACGGATGGCGCTGTGACTCTTTGGGAGAGATCCCAGGCAGGGCCACTGGTGTAAACAAACTACCTTCTAAACCTCAGTGTCATTTCTCCCCATGTTTGATCAGTTTTTCCATAACATGTCTTGGTTCCCTAGAAGACTGAAGCTGGGAAGACTGTGCTGACCACTTAGGTCACTGGCTGAGGCATGACAGCCGACGTGGGAATCACTCCTGGCTCCCTGATGGGAAACTGTGCCTCCCAGCCCTTCTTGGAGTCCCTTGGGAAGCCTCAACCAGAGGCCCTTGCTCAGCATCAGTGACCCTCATCAGAACCAAAAGAGGGGGAAAGGACATAGTTGGGTTGGGTCTTTGGATAAGGTAAGGCCCTGGGGGCTGGCCCCGTCAGTCAGTCAGAGAACCAGTCCCACTCGGTTTCAAGCAGAGGGAGAGCCAATCACCCCTTGTTAGTTGTTAGTTAAGGCCACTCATGAGGGAAGAGGGCTGGAATGTTTAACGCTCATTGTGTGTGTGTTTGGAACAGCTGGTGAAAGTAGGCGGCCTCGCCATCGGAGCTGCTCCACAGACGGCCTGCCCAGGGCCTCCGCACTCCTGTGGCCCACTCAAGTGGGTCATCGCATTGTCCAGTGAAAAGGCAACTCAGCCTCTGTAATGGGGTTGGGCTTTATGCAAATTGCCAGAGGGACTCAAGCCTCTGTGAGGGGAGTGGCCCGAGCTGGAGGGTGCTTGATTCCAGCTTGCGAAGCAACCACCCTTTGTCTGTTGTGCCGTTGTTCAAAGGTATACAACACACACTGCGGGGAGAAGAATGAGTCCAAGCCAGAGTAAACTCAGGGTCGTCGCTGCAAGACTTCCACAGAAGAGTCCGGGATGACTCTGGAGTAAAAATGAAACCTTGGAAGGTCTGATCGTGCTGTGAAATTGACTGACCAAACCTGTGCCTGGAGTGGCTGCCTGGGCGAAGTCTCAGGGTCGAGACATTTTAGCAAGTCTGGAATGCATAACAGGCCCCAAACCCAACCACCTGACCAGATCGATCTCGTCCGTCAGGTCCTGGCCTATCTTGTCTCAAAGGCTGCCACCTTGGCTCCACACCGGTGCCCTGAACGCCATCCCGGTAATCAAAACAAATCCCGAGACACTCCTGATCCTCCCAGGCCTGCCCTAAACCAGAGAAGCTTTACGGAGTCCTAGCTGAAGACATGGAGACTGATCTGCCACCCCTCTCCCCAACCACTGCAGGGCCCACGCTGCCAAGCCAGCCTTGGTGCCCCCCACAGCCGATCCAACATGGCAGCTGGTGCCCCTGTGGCCAGCACTGCTGCCTCAGCCAGGCTTGCCACGGCGTGTGCAGGGCCACCATCATCATCACGGCCAGAGTGCTGCTGCCACCGTTTGCTCCTCCCAGGATTCATAGCACTTCTGACGTCACTGCTGTCAGGCACATCTGCTTCCACCTGCTCCAGATGCACTCTCTACTGGCCCCTCGGCTCCATCAGGACCATGCTGTCCACCCAAGCCTGTGCAGGAGGCCTGCATCTGCCACCAGCCTATGCCGCCTCTGGCCTACCTGGAGCCTGTGGCCACTATCCCAGACTCCATAGCTCCACTGCCAGCGACCGCTGCAGTCCTCCTGCACCCCGGACTCATTCCTTATCAGGTGCTGTCGACATGGACAGAAACACCGACAGCCCTGTCAGCCTTCGCCTCCATTCTGCCGCTCAGCTTGAACCTCCAGTGCATCTCCGGTTGCCACTGTGTGTCTACCCCGGAGCCCAGGGAGGAGACCCAACCACCCACCCTAGAAGTATCATCAGCCGTTTAGTTCCGCTGACCTCCTAAACGGGAAGCACCACCACACATCCTACGTTGGAAAGCCCCAAGCAATAACTGACCTCCTTACAGCCACTTTCAGACCCACCTGCCAACAGGGGTGACTCTCAGGAGCTCCTTTTGACCCTGTTGAATACTAAATACCACCACATTTTAGATGGGGTCCACACCTGAAGGAAGTCAAAAGTCCCCACCACTGCGGTTGATCCTGGCCCTGGGGTGAACACAGTTCTCCCCTGAGTGCATCCGAACTGGAGCTGCAACATGGTAGAAGGCCACGAGGCTCTAGATCAATACCACACAGACCTCCTCACTGGGCTCAAAGGAGGCACACTCCAATACCCATGGCTAAGGTTCCAGAAGTGATTCAAGAGATTCATTGAAAGTCCAGCAGAAGGGATGGCCAAATAGCTCAGTGGATTAAAGCACTTCCAAGCAGGCGCAGGGGCCAAGGGTTCGATCCCCAGGCGTGCCATGCTAGCCCTGTGCGCCTGTAATCCCAGCTCTTAGGAGACTATAAACAGGCGGATTGCTATGAGTCCAGTCTAGTAGTGAAACCCTGAACACCCTGTAGACTCTTCCCTAAAATTTAAAAAAAAAAAAAAGTCCCGCAGAATTTCCCGAGACCGTGCCCTTTCCTAGGTCTATACACACCTGGACCTGGCGGCGCCTCGGGATCAGCAGGCGGTCGATGCCGTCTTCATTGCAGTCAGCCTCAGACATTAGAAAAAAGTGCCAAGAGGTGGCTGGCTCAGCTGGCAGGGACGCTGCCCTGTTGCTTCCGATTGCTTAGAGGGCTTTGTGAACTGAGCAAGGGAAGAGGAGAAAGAACGAGATGAGACGCAGATGGCAGAACCCAGCAGAAAGCTGTTCTCCTGCCTGTCGTGTCAGGAAAGCCTGCTCCTGAAGTACCTCACCAAGACCAGTTCCACCACGGCAGCCAAGACAAGGGGACCCCGCAAGCCTCACGGCCTAAAACTGGAGGCAGGCTTCATGTCCTGGCAGCTGGTCAGCGTGCTCGCCGCAGGCGGTTTGGACCCTGGAAGGACAAATGTCCCGTCGGCCTATGGGATGCAGAGCAACCTGGTTGTCCAGAGCCACCCTAGCCTGAGCCCCTTTCTCCCTCTCTTTAGGCTGGGACTCCAGCAGCCTATGCTCATAGCCAGTGGGGTTGAACCCTCTATCGTAACAGCCTGTTGCTTCTTTGACCTCTCAGTGAACCCCAGTTATCAGTGCCTGGGAACCCCCTCTGAAAGGAAACTCTGCCAGAGCAGGTCCTGCGAGATTGGTGGACGCTTCATCAAATATGGATTCTTACACATGCCTGAGTGCCCTGTTGCTCTCCTGGGACGGGCCCCCCTCCGCAAGTGGGGAGCAGCCATTTCTTTGGCTCCAAATCAGCCAGCTTCCCTCACTCAGGCCCACTGCTCGACGTTGACTCTGATGGTACCCCAAGAAGAGGAAGGGCACTCGCATCAGCCTGCAATGCCTGGAAACCATGGCCTTCAGGTTTTGAGAGACTTGATTCCAGAAGTGGGGGCCAGAGACTCATGTCTGGGGCTTCTAATCAATCGTGCCTCCTTGGTGGTTGGCCTCTGTCCCATGCAATCCCACAGTCCTGCATGCAACAGCCCTAACCCTTAGTCTTTCCTGGGTCTGCCTCCCCCTGCCTGATGCACCTGTCTGGACTTAATGGATGCTTCTTTTTTTTGTCTGTGAGTCACACCTGTCAGTCAGCCCACATTTGCCTTTCAATGGGAGGACCCAGAGATAGGATAGAAAGGCCAACTTACCTGGATCCATTTCCCACAAGCCTTCAAGATCTCCCCTACACTCTTTGAAAACAAAAACAAAAAAGACCCAAACTATTTATTTGCTTATGTTATGGCTGCCTCAGCCTGCCCTGGGGGTGGGGCTGGTGCAGCATGTGGTGCCAGGGATTGAACCGCGGTCCCTGCAGTTTCCTAAGCTTGCCTAAGCAGGTGCTTTAGAATGCTGAACTATCTCGCCGGCCCGTCCCCACATTCTTTAGGGGTCACTGGCTGCTGATTTGGCCCATTTCAACCTGAAGACCAACTGTACCCTCAGACAGTCTGTTGATGACACTCTAATCTGTAGTCCAAGCAAGACGGAAAGTTGGAAGGGGCCACGGGCCCTTTTCTGCCATCTACTCGCTGCAGGCTATAAAATCTCCAGGCAAAGGGCACAGCTGCACAAGCAGAAAGTATGTTATTTGTGATTTGATCTGAAAAAAGCCCTCAGGCCCTGGGCTCTGAGAAAAAAAAGAGGTCTTCTATTCTGTTCCAGGGCCCTAAAATAAAAGAGAGCTCAGGCAATTCCTGGGCACCAGCTTTGTCCAGGACGGCTAAGCCTTCAAGTGATATGCTAACACGAAAATGATATGAAAGAGGGCTGAAAAACTGGACCACAGAGCAGAGTGACTCCTTCCAGGCTGTAGCGTGAATGCTGTTAGCAGCCCCTCTGCTAGGCTTTCCTTCCTTCATTTATTTATGTTGGTGCCAGGTATTGAACCGCGGTCCCTCTGGGAGCCTAAGCTTGCATAAGCAGGCGCTTTAGACCTCTGAGCTATCTTGCCAGCCCCAGTGCTAGGCATTCCTGATGTGACTAGATTCTAACTTACTGAGGGGGAGCACATAGCATTGGGGGTGCTGACACAAAGATCAGCCCCTGTAGGGAAAGACCCATTGCCTGTTTGTCAGGGAATAGGGATCCAGGGGCCAAAGCCCGGCCTCTCTGCCTGAGAGCACTGGCAGCTACCTTTCTCCTGACCAAAGAGGCGAAACACTCCCAGTCCAGGTCCCATATGCTCACAGCACGGCTCTGAGTGCCTCTCGTCCTCAGGATCCTCTTGAGGGGAGTCGGCTCCTCTGGAGAGGCTTTTCTGTAATTGTCTAGGTGAGCTTTCTTGATCCCAGAATGATGGATCCATGGCTGGAGCTCCTCTCCCGAGTGCTGGGATTATAGGCATGGGCCACCATGCCCGGCTGGTCTGTTTTCTGTTAACAATTTATTTAGTTGTAAGTGTATATAGTTTATTTTTTAATGTATTTAGTACAGGGTCTATAGGGCCTCACTACACAGATCGGACTCATAGTGATCCTCCTGTTTTCAGTCTCTCAAGTGCTGGGATTATAGGCACATGCCACCACACTCAATCTCATTTGCCATCTCAGTGCATGGGGTGGGGGGCAGGGCCAGCATGGCAGGCTGGGGATTGAACCCCTGGCCCCTGCATCTCCCTAAGCAGATGTTTTAATCCACTTAGCTATCTGGCGGGCCTCTCTGTAATTTAGTTGTTGAGAAAGTGTGTTATGATTTATAACTAGATGTTCCCACAGAACCTCATGTGCGTTTAGGTGGGGCTCTTTGGAGGTGACTGGGTCATAGGGGTGACATTCATCAGAGTCCACTGAGGAGCTCCCAGCTAAGGATGACATTGCAGGGGAAGCCTGGGCGGAGGAGGCGGCTCCTGGGGCTGTGGCCCATGGCCTCTCTCCCTCCCTCCCTCCTCTTTGAGGCTCTCTGCTCCCTGCTATCCTTCCCTGAGCTGTTTCTCCTCAGCAGTGCCGCCCTGCCTCGGAGCCGGCTAGTCACGGACTGGAGCCTCTATAAACTGCGAGCCTTTATAGAAACCCTTTCTCCTCTCGCTTTGGGTGTCGGGCACTGTGTCTCAGCCAGGAGGAAGTAACAAAGGTATTTAGTGATTGGCTTGTAAATTTTTATTTTTGAAGCTAATACTCCATTCCTAAGGGCCAATGGCTGCGTCTCACACACCCGTGAATCATAGGCACCAGGCCCTGCCCCCCTGTCCAGGCTCCTTTCATCAGCATCCTGTCGTAACGTGGGCATCACCCCTGCCATGCTCTGTGAGTCATTTTCTCTTTTACTGCTCTGTGGTACTACACCGTATGCCCCTGTGCCACTTATTCATGTTTCTCTTGATGGCCACTGGCTTGTCCCCTGGTTTTGGCTACTAATTAGCTTAATTCTAAAGCAGCTGTGATCACTCACAGACATATTTTGGAGCCACACAAGGAGCCTATTTCTCTTGGATTTACATCGAGGGCTGCTTTCACCAGGCCTAACCATTAATCCTGTTATATCCACCCCACTGGTTAAGAAATGCCCAGCAGCTATCTGTCACCCAGCCGACTGCCCTCACCTGTGGGAGCCGCTTCTGCCACACACTGAACAATGTCTTTGAAGCTGGTCACCTTGGAGTAAAGCTGGCCGTGTAGTCAACCCTCATTTTATAAAAAAAACGGAGAGACATGTTTTGGATCTTGGATTCAAATGCTGTTTTTCTAACAAAAAAAACCTATTACTTGTCTTGTTGGAAGGTAGCTATTGCATTAGAGCATGTCATACAATAAAATTCTAAAAAAAGAAAGGCATGCCCGGCAGATTAGCATCGCACACCCTGGGCGGGGCTGGGTGGGTCCTGAGGTGTGGGGTGTGGTCTGGGGTGCAGTCCGCAGCCCTCACCCTTCACCTCACGCCGTTGCCTGCTCTGCCCTGTGGCCACCTGGACCTGAGCAGCCTTCCCCACTGAGCTCTTCTTCCACACGGCCCTGCCTCGGGGCCAGCTAGCCATGGACCAATTTGCCAAAACCGTGAGCTAAATTCCATCTTTCCCCCTTTTAATTGTGAGTGTTGGGTGTTGTTTCCAATGGTGTGAAAGTGGAACTAGGACACTAGGTCTTAGGTTGGCATGGGTTTGTTATTAGTGGAGGATGCCAGATGGCTGTCACAGGAAGCCAGTGTCTTCCTCCACTGGTGATGGCTGAGTGTTCTCCTGCTAACTCCAGAATAGCAGTCTGCGTTTTTAGCCAACCTGCGAATTGTCTGAGGGTCATTTTAATTTGATTTTAGTTTGTATTCCCTGACATGTGATAATGTTAATTTTTATTGAGTTTGGATTGTCATTTTTTTCTCTTCAGTGACAAGGATACAAACTTGCTTTTTAAAACTTACTTATGGGCTTATGGGTGTGTTATTCAGCTTTGCCTGGCACTGGCTACTATTCTGTGACTCAGGTTCCCTCCCAGGAAAGTGACCATTAAACATTTGTCACCAAAGTGTCCTTGTTTTGTTTTGTTTTTGAGACAGGCTCTCACTGTGTGGTCCAGGCTGGCCTCGAACTTGCACCAATCCTCCTGCCTCGGCTCCCTGAGACTGGGATTGCAGGTGTGCACTATATGCCTGAACCCAGGGGATGGTTCGTGACCAGCATGATGACATTTAAGGTCAGTCTTGGGTGGCTCCTGGTATCCTGTGAGGCTCTTGAGAACACATCTCTGCCAGGAGCTCCCAGCAGCAGAGCGTGGCCCTGGAGGGTGGGAGACTTGAGGTTCGGTTCTATTTTCCCTTTTTAGTGGTGGGAACTTGAAGAGTCACAGAACCTCTGGAGTCTCAGTTTTCTCACAATAGAAAAGATAAGAGTTGTTGGAGAGATACAGAGAGGCGTAGTGAAGAGTTGGTAAAATGGTGGGCAGGTCCCATGGGATTATGGGAGGCCCCATGGGATAGTGGGAGGAGGGGCAGACCCTTTGGGATCCCGTAGGGAGGCAGCTAACCCCCAGATCCTGCACTGGATTCTGCATACTGACTTCTAAGCTTTTCCAGGGGAAAATGCCAAGGCAGGAGGAAAGCTGCTATGGTGCGAATGTTTCCCCGCCTCAAATGCGTGATGAAATGTAACTGCTGTTTTAGCAGCATTAAGCAGTGGGCCCTTTAAGAGAGGATTAAGCCAATGGAAAATCATTCAGTCAAAAAAAGAATGAAATTTTGTCATTTGCAGCCAGGAGTGGTGACACATTCCTGTAATCCCAGCATTCAGGAGGCTGAGGCAGGAAGATCTCCTCAGAAGGCTGACCTGGGCTACATAGTCAGTTCAAAGCCAGCCTGCACTGCACAGTGAGCCCATCCCCCACCCCCAGGTTTTTTTTTTTTCCATTTGCAAGGGAGTGCATGGGCCAGGAGATAGCTCAGCAGCATAAGCACCTGCTTGGCATGCACAAGGTCCTGAGTTCAATCCCCATTACCAAAACCAAAACCAAACCAAAACAAGACAAATAAGAAAAAGAAAGTGGATGGATCTGGAGACCATTATGTTGAGTAAAATAAGCCAGACTCAGAAAGACACACGTTGCATGGGAGCCCTGAGAGGGCTGAAAGGATGGCAGGAAAGCAGAAGAGAGATGGTTATTGGATAAGAACAGGGGAATAAAAGGGATAAAAGGGAGGGAGAGGGGCCTGGGGTAGGGAACGGGGAGATGGGTGTGAGCAGAACGTGCACATTGACCCTGTCATCCCCAGGGCGAGGCTTGGCGGAGGGCCGGCGGGGCGGGCTGGCAGTGAAGATGGCCAGCGTGTGCTCTGTGCATCTTGGCTGTACGCTCACAGTTCTGCCCATGCGAAGCCCCCTGAGCTATGCAACCAGTAAGCATGAGAGAGGAAGAGACGGCTGGGCCTGGCGGACTCTGCCCTGCGGATGCGGGCATGCTGCTGCTAGGGCGTGGGTTCCTTTGCTGTGTTGAGACAAATCTTGTCATGCAATTCAGGCTGAACTTGAACTCACTCTGTAGCCTTCAAGGTGCTGACCTCGAACTTGAGGTGACCTGCCTGCTTTAACCTGCTGAGTACTGGATTATAGGTGGCCATCACTGTATCTGGCAGTGAGTTCCTTGTGAAAGAACAACTGATGCCTGTAATCCCGGCTCTTGGGAGGCTATAAATAGGTGGATCACTATGAATCTGATCTAGTAGTGAGACTCTGAACACCCTGTAGATTCTTCCCTAAAAAAACAGAAGAAGAAAGAAAAAAGGGCAGCTAAGATCCCTGTCTATCTGTCTCTTTTTCTCTTCTCTTCTCTTTTCCTTCTCCTCCCCCCCCTCCTCCTCCTCCTCCTCCTCTTCCTCC
>PVKN010043334.1:0-10255 GCA_004027915.1 Capromys pilorides | reverse complement strand
CTTTCCCTCCCTTTGTTGTTTGATCCTTAGGTTCTCTCTTTCTATTTAACTGTGTCATACCTTTCAATTTTTATTTCTTCTTTTGAGTTCTTACACTAGAGAGACAATATGATATTTACACATGTGGGTCTGGTTTATTTCACTTATCAGTGTATCTTCAAGTTGCATCCACTTATATATGAAGGCTTTGAATTTACTTTTTCTTTATAGCTGAGTAATATTCTATTGTATAAAAATGCCACCTTTTTCATCTATTTCTCAGGTGATGGAGATTTGGGTTGTTTCCAATATTTGGTTATCACAAATTGTGCTGCTTTAAACATAGGTGCACATATATCACTATAAGATGTTCTCCATTCTTTTGAGAAAATTCCCAGAAGAGGGATAACTGGGTTGAATGGGATTTCCAGTTCCAGCTTTTTGAGGATCCTCCACATTGATTTCCATATGGTTGCACCAGTCTACACTCCCACCAGCAGTGGGGAAGTGTTACTTTTTCTCCACAGTCTCTCCAGTATTTGTTGTTGGTTGATTTCTTTATGATAGCCATTCTTTCTGGGGAAAACCAATATTCTATTGAGCCAATAGACAGCAGTGATTCTGTCAGTGACAAGGAAGTCATCCTACACAACAGCCCTCCTCTCTCTTGGCTCCCTCCACCAACCACGAAGGTTTGCAAAGGTAAGTGTAGGTTAATTTGTTTATTTTCTTTAATTTTGAAATTTTCTTTATTTTTTATACTACATTATGGTACTGGAATAATCTTATATGAATATTTTCTGTTTTGTGAAACAAATCATCTTGACTTACCATTACTTCTTTTGGGGAAATTTGCTTTGATATAAGAATGCTTTGGATTACAAAGGTGTTTCTGGAATAGAACCAAGCCTTCATTATAATGGAAAAAATTATTTGTGGAGAGAATAATAAATGATCTGAGGGAAAGATGTGTCCAGGATTTAGCAATGCAAAGGCCTAGGAGCTGCATCCTCCACTAATGGCCAGGAAGGAACAGATTTTAGTCTAACTGGAAATTTGTTTCACCCCAAGTACTCAGAAGCCCTGTTCATAGTTCAGTTTCCCAGGTGGTAAATCTGTGATACATTCAGCTTCTGGAAAACAAAGTAGCTTACATTGTGAAGCCAAAAATAAGCAGCAGCACTTTTCTACCCAAAGCAAAGTGACTCAGCTTCTTTCTTTAATACAGTTGTTTCCCTGTGTTAAATAAAACATGTATGATTTTATTTTCCCTCCATATTTAATGAAGGTAACTCAGACAGCTGTGCCCCATGCCATCCATCCCCATTCCTTTTGTCCCCTAAATACCTTATGTATGTCCTCCACTGTATCACTCCATGTCCAAAAAATACATAGCTGAGCTCCTCAGTTCTTATTTTGTCTTTGTAGGTCACAAGTACAACAGATAGTGAACTCAGAAGAAAATAACTTTGTTCACTCTTTATCCTTAAATATGTGCCTGGGTTCCTGACTTTAGCTGTTCTCAATATCACAATCCTGAGTATAAAACTGGACAAGGGCTGAAACTTAATGTCTGTGTATTTGAGTTCATGGTTAGTGCATGAGTTTGCGGCCTATGGTGCAACTGTTGCTATCATGCTCAGTAAAACAAAACAGGTACAATAAAATACAAATCACTTTAATGGGATTAATTCAAGAGGATGCAGGAGATATAGAGTTCCCGGGGTCAAAGCTAGAACAGTTCAAAACAACAATTCAAAAAGAAGCAGTGTTGGATTATAAGTGAAAGTATAAAATGAGTCACTATAAATCCATGGTGACAGAAACAAAAGATTGGAGGAGCTAATGAGGAATGGGGGCACATGGGCCAATCCCCTATGTAGAATTTCCAATAACTGATACAGAGACCCCTTTCTTAGGGAGGAAGAACATACCTCCCACTCCTTAATGGTGAGCTATGCAGAGCAGAAACTTCCATTCCAAGAGCACAGTGTGGAAAGGGGTTTTTTCAGGAGGGTGTTACAGAGGAGAAACCTGCCAACTTCTCAATGCAGAGGTCTGAGGTCACGTCAGAGCCATCACTGATTGCAGAAGAGCTTGTACCTTGATATGATGAGAAGAGCTCCTTGTCTCTGTGGTCCCCTTTCACAGCCTACGACCTCCATATACTCTAAGCAAAAATACCACATGAATTCCAGTTGAAGGACATGCTACAAAATCCCTGACTAGTAGCCAAAGATATTCAAGTCATCAAAAACAAGGGAAGTCTGAGAAACTCTCACTGTTCCTAAGAGCCTAAGTGGACCTGACCAATGAAGGGACTTCTAGTTCCTGAATGTGAGCCTACCATTAGGTTGAAAACTAAGGAAACATAGGTAAAATGTATCTGTGTTTCTTTATTCTTGAATACAGTAATATGTCAGTGTTAGCTTATTAATTATAGAATTTAAATTTAAAACCATCAACATCAGATAGGTGTACAATAAAACTTAAAGAATGATGTCTGGAAATGCCTTCTAAACTTTGAAGGAAGCACAGATTAGAAAGAGAAGTATGAGGTGTGATAAAAAAAATACAGTGGATATTTAATGGGAATCAATCCTACTTTATTGCAGTGAATGATACCACTGTCACGAATACCCTCAAATACTTTCTCTTACTTTACTTTAAACATACCTGCTCTATCTTCTCTGGCTTTTTCTTAAATAACTCTTCAAATTCTCTTTTGTGGGTGTCTTTTGTGTCGTCATGACCATCTCAATGTCCTGAACCAATTCCAAGCTTTTATCCTTCACGTTATACTGGCCTTGGGGAACAGCCAGAAGCAGCTTGGTGCCAGATCCAGCAAAGAAGGTGGATCAGGACGCAGGAGCCCGTGTCTGCACTGTATGGCTCTTGGCAGCAACAGCCATTATTTTGTTTAAATCACATCTTATAAAGACAGGAAAACTCCGCTTTCTGCCTACCGTAAAGGGCAGAAACTTTGTTCCACTACACTCTTTTAACATGATACTTCTGCTTTGGACCCTGATGACCGTGGACTAAATTCCCTGCAACCTTAATCAAACTGAAGGCTGGGGCAATAGCTCAGCCTTCCGGCAAGCACAATGATCCGGGTTTGATCCTCAGTACCACATGCCTTGTGGGCCCTAAAACCGGGCGTGGTGGCACATGCCTGTAATCCCAGTGCCGAGAAGGCTGTGACAGAAAGATCACTATGGGCCCGAGTTCCATAGTGAAACCTTGTACCAAACAAATAAATAAAAATTTAAAAGGGCCAGGGAGATAGTTCGGCAGTCTAAGCATCTACCTGTCAAGCACAAGGATCAGGGTTCAGTACCTGGGACCACATACCATGCTGGGCTCACTCCTGTAACCCCAGCACTGGGAAGCTGAGACAGGAAGATCACTATAAGTCCAAGCTGTGTAGTAAGACTCTGTACCAAATAAATAAATAAGTCTTAAAAAAGAAAAAAGCAAACTGATGAACCTTTTAGATGGTAGGGGATGGGTATTATGGCCCAGGTATGAACGCTGACTGCCACATAGCCAGAGGCTGCTCGCTGCTGGCCTGGCCAGCCAGTGCTTGCTGCTGGCCTGGCCTGGCCTGAGCTCTGAGTTAGGGAAGACAGCACCTTGCATTTGTCCTGCACATGTCCCCCAGGTAGGTCAGGACAGACCTATCCAACTGGGCGTACAGCCTGGTCTCCTTCTCCCAGAACCCTGTGCTAGGAAATGTGGGTTTGAGCCTCCAAACCATAAAAACAGGGCCAGATGGTGGTTGCCACTGCCTCAGAACCGAGGGGCCCACCATGAGTGTGGGGGCAGCAAACCTAGGAGAACAGCACAGCTAGGAGAACAGCACAGCGCTCCACACCATTTGAGGTTTCCCTGATTTGATTGCCCAGTCGCTTGGTTGCTATCAACTTTTGATCGTATACCAATGTTTTTATAAAATCAGTTCCACTGATTTCTGAGTTTTTCTCCTAGAAAATAAGAACTCAGAGCTATCTAGTCCACCATTTTGCCAAAGTAGCTGCTTCCCCCCAACACAGTACTAGAGTTTGAACCCAGAGCCTTTGCACTAAGCTGTACCCACCACCTGTGTTAGTTTTTATTTTGAGTTAGGGCCTTGTTATGGGCTCAGATCTATGATCCTGGTATCTCGCCTTCACCAACCTCTGGGGTCACAGATGGCGCCACCATGCCTTGCTTGGAGTGGCTCTTGAATTAATACCTGATATTCTGGTATCCAGAAGGAGTCAAGAGCTATTCTTTTCCATGTAGATATTCAGTTGTTCTATTGTTGGAATGACAAATCCAGTTTTTGGTTATTACAAATCGAACTGCCATACTGATGACTATGCCTGTCTCTTTTTAAATTTATATTTTAAGGAATGCAAGATTTATTTTACATTTTAAAAACCAACAAATATTCCAAGGGCAAGATGTACATCCAGAAATGAATGGACTGAGTCACTGTTCTAAGTGGGGTTAATACAGTTGCTGCCTCGGCCTCCATTTTTAGCCTAAGGTGAAGATCATTTGGAGCCAGGCCTGCCCTATGAACAGGGCTTGTTAGAAACTCCCCTCTGCCATAGACTCTAACAGCCAGTATCAGTCTCATGTAAGTAAGTTTCAAATGAACCAATCTGTACTCTGTGAGAACCTAAGGCCTTGCAGGCCTTCAGGAAGACCCAGTCCCTCCCTAGGCCATCTCCCTCCCCTCTCTGGTAAGCGCTCCACTGTCTGCAGACTTCTGGTTGGTGCTCTGACCTTTCTGAGATCCGCAAGTCATACGTTTCCTTCTGTTCCCTGCCCTGAGGTGTCGCTTGCTCAGTGTGTCTCATCTGATCAACACATCTGACCAGCCTGTGCACACGCAGGCGCACACATGCCAGTAGAGCCATTTCAGGGAGTGGCTACCATAGTTTATAGGCTCCACCTGCTATAATCCTGTCCCATGGGATCTGTGTACTCTCGGCCCCATTGTCCTACCTGGGAAGCTGTGGTTTTGAGGCAAACAGCGTGGAAAACCTGGAAATCCACAAAATCTTAGGTCATTTGCTCTTTCAAACTTGGCCAGAGAATAGTGAACCCTGGAGATCCTGAGAACTCTCCATTCTCACACACAGTGAAGTGTGGCCCAGAGGTATTTGTGGATATACCACTAAAACAGGCATGTCTCACAAAAAATTTTTAAAATAAAATAGAATGAAAATTTAAAATACATAAAATAAATTTAAACCAGGTACACCTTTGCCAGCTTCCTGCAGCTCCCTATACTCAGTCTCCATATTTCTCCATCAACCTTGGGTCCCACCTGGCCCCAGACACCTGCGTCTGGGCTCTGGAAATTAGGGCATTTTCTCCCTTGGTAGAGCTCAGGGGAAAGCTCCACATGTAGGAAAAATATGGGACATGTCTGTGGAACCAAGGCTACTTCCTGACACTGGAGGTTGTCATGACAACTGTCCACTCTTCAGAATGACCTCAAGACGTACACATCATTTGGCCATCGTTCATATCACAAGGCTGGGACCACAGTATCCTGTGGTGTCCCTCAGGGTGCCTTGGGCAGCCATGCAAATGAGGCCACAGTGGGACCCAGAGCTGTCCTCTGACATTCTGCTGTCTCCTCTCAGGCCATCCAAGTTGAGTTGCCCCCAAAATGCTACCCTCCCTTTGCACCAGCAGAGCTGAGCTGTGACCTCATCCACTCTGTACCATGAACAGAATCCAGGAAGGGTATGTGTTACAAGCTGAATAACTCAGAACACATGAACACCATGGGGCAGGTCCTTGGCTGAGAGACTTGGAAGCCATTGTGAGCATCACATCAGGCCAGTAAGGCCAGAGAGAGGGACCCCTTCTCGGTAGGACAAGCAAAGCCCAGCCCTTGCCCTTTCATCTAGTTTTAAGCCTTGTCTACACTGGACTACTTAGGAAAGAAGCTAAGCTTTCTGTGGACTTTTGTGGTCCCTGCCACTTGTACCATTTCAGGAGTTACAGAGCGAGTCAGTAGGGCCACCTACCTAAACACACTGCAGTGAGGCATCCTGTGAGGACAAGCTCACAGGTTGAGGTAGGTGGTTTCTGTTACAAGCACTGGCAGGTGAGAAAATGCCACTGGTCCCCAAAGGTTCCCCCACTCCTAGTCTAACAGGTGCCTCCACCCTGGAGGATGGAGGGATGGGCCTGGACCTGTGGTGGGAGGCTCCCTGACAAGTGATGAGAGCCCTGGCAGGATGAGTCCTGCCCTGGTGAAGCAAGGGTACTTCCCCTCATTCCCTAGGCCCGCTGGAGTTCTGCCTGAGACGTACCTTTTCCAGGATGAAAGGCTCCGGGCCATGGGAGCTCTGTGCCTGAGTGGGTGGCCTAGTGCTACAGAGCTCCCAGATGTGAGAGGAACACCCCCACCCCAACCCCCAGCCACAAGCCTACATCTTTAGGGTCCTTTGGAAGTAAGTGCACGTGGCTTCTCTGCCTCAGGACCTGGTCAGTCCCCCGCTCAAGGTCCTGTCTCCTGCCTTATTCAGTCTTCTTCATACTGGGCTGGGCTGGGCTCTCTAAGATCTTCTCTGGTCCAGAATCATCTCATAGTGCTCGGCAGGTGTCAGTCTGGGTCTGTGTCAGCCCAGCTGTCCCACAGACATCCATAGGCAGAGACAGGAACTGAGGAGCCTGCTGAAAGGTAAGAAGACCCTGCACCCCCATCCTAAGTGACCACCAGCCAGCGGCGCCATAGCCGAGTCTCCAGGCACTTGCTCAGTAACTCAGAACCTTTTAGAGCCCAGATGTCCAAGCTGCAGCCCCAAAATCCACTTATTTATAGCAAAGCACCAGCACTGCAATTCAATTTGTGTATCCGAAGCTTGACAGCCATGCTGGAGCTGGGAAGTGCTGATGGAGAGGGCTCTGCACACGCCGCACTTGCCGGAAGTTCACCGCCGCTGCTCCAGGACGGCACCTGGGCCTCATCGAAAGCTCCAGAGCACTTGATCTCCACCCTGCGTTGGTTAGGATCTGCTGGAAATTCTGTATCTGCATGCAGGAGGAGTGGGCTGAAACTTCCTCTGATTCATGACTTTGTAGTCATAGTGATATTAATAGCAAATGAATCAAGAAAACATTGCCCCCTCTAGTTTCCACGGAATCTGCGTAGGACTGGCTGTTTTTCTAAATGTTATGTTGCATTCACCAGGGAACCTATAGAAGTGTGGAATTTTCTTTTTGAAAGCATTTTTAAGGGCGAGCCAGATAGCTCAGCGGATTAAAGGGCAGATGCAGCAGGGGCCAGGGGTTTAACCCATGGTCTGCTGCTGGCCCTGCCCTTGAGGTGCACTGAGACCTGGAGTTTCAGACTGGGCACGGTGGCACATACCTGTAATCCCAGTGCTTGGAAGGCTAAAAACAGGAAGATCATTACGAGTCTGGTCTGTATAGTGAGACCCTGTAGACCTTGTACTAAATACATTAAAAAATTCCAACATTAAGAATTAGATTGAAAATTAGATTTAGGACTCATTGAATTTTATTCTTCTTGTGGAATTGGGCTTGGGAGTTCATTTCAAGATTTGTCGGCTTCCAATAAGTTGTTGAATTTATAGGCTCGCTGCTGTCTCTTGTATCCTGTTATTGCCTATGCTATCCCCAGTGTCTGCAGTACTGCCCTCACTTTCCGTATCTAATACTGGAAGGGGTCTTCTTTCTGTTTGAATTATTCCAACTAGAATTTTATTAACATTAATTATATCTAATTTTCCAAAGAACCGCCTTTTGGTCACTAGTTTTATGTTTGATGCATTACTTCCTTTATCTGTTTTACTCTATTCCCTTCTAGTTTCTTTGAACTTCATTTATATCTTTCCCTGTGTTTGTACAGAGGATATTAGTTAATTCTATTTTAAATTTCTTTCTTGTTCATATAAGAAATTTATGCCATGCATTGTTTTACTTGTGTCCCACAAATTTTGATAATTGCATTTTTATTTAACATACATATATGCGTGTTGAAGGTTTTCCGAATATTTACTGGTTTTCCAGATACTTTTTGTAGTTTGTAGGCTGACTCCTTCTGTAGTCCACTGTGTGACCTTTCAGTGTTTCCAGTATGGCCTGGATGTCTCCTCTGTGTCACTTCTAGGCTTGTGGACAGGGTGGACAGAAATGTGGATGGAGGAATTAGGGAAGAGGGACAGAGCTGTGTGTGTGTGTGTGTGTGTGTGTGTGTGTGTGTGTGTGTGTATGCATGTGTACAAACTTATCCACACATGAGAGAAAAGGATAACATGCATCTGTGGGACATGCCACTGCTACCATGGAAGTGTCAGTGTCACCCGTGTTACGGTTTGTGTCTAGTTGTACCCCCAAAGCCTCATGCAGTCATATGGCAGGGACTTTTAGAGTTTGAGAATAACTCATGATCCACTGGGATTATGGGTGAACCAAGGATGGGATTGTGGATCTGAGTACTACTGGGATTATGGGTGTTGCCTGAGGCAGACAGCCTGAGGCAGAAAGCCTGAATATAATATAAGAGACAGAGCAACAGACTCTTTCTCTGTTACCTGTTGCTATTGTTGCTGTTCTGCCACCATGAACTGCTGGCCTCTGCCATGTTCTCTCTGCCTTGGATCCAGCTGAGTGTGGACTGAAACCTCCACTAACTGTAAGCTAAATAAACTTTTCCTTCCTTCAGTTTGGGCATCAGGTATTTGTCCCAGCAACAAAAGAAAAGTAACTAAGACACCCCCTGTCCCCTCCTCATGTACTTCCCACTCTCCTCTATGGGTTCTGTTCCTCGTGGCAGCAGTCGCTGTCCCTAGTCGCCCCGGCATGTGCTTCCCACCTTGCTGTGCCTGCTGGCTCCCCAGGAGTGACCCTTTGCACTCCAGCAGAAGAACCTGGATTGATCCTCTGGCTTCCATTGGATTTGGGCCCCCTGGAAGCACCAATCAAAAAAAAAAAAAAAAAGCAGAGTTGGGTCCTCTCCTAGATGTCTCTCTGCTGGATGTCCTCTGCAAAGGCTACTTCTGTCCCATGCCCCCCATCTCAGTGGCTTGCCTTGACTGCTTCCTGCCTCCCTCAGGCCTGAGCAGCAGCCTTCCCCTGCTGCCAGGGCCTTGAGAGGTTATCAATTGCTTGGGCTCATTTACAGTAAGTCTCCTCGGTTTCGCCTGTGCAAGTTCTTTTCTGTTTCCACTGGCTGGTGGGAGGCAGAGGTGACCCCTTCCTAATCTTCAGAGGCCACTGGGGGAAGGGTTAGGTCCTTCTCTTTCTAGTCTCTGTAGGCAGATTGTATTATTGTATTATGGCCAATTCTTTCCAAGCCAATATATATTTAGAATTTACTTGGTTTCTTTTCAAAGTAAATTCTCTAAATGCTTGTATTTTTTATTAAAATGCTCATGTTTTCCCTGTGGTAGGTTTTACTAACTAACGCCTCATTTATTTTAATTTACATAGATTTCTGTAATGACAAAAATTTCTCTTCTTTATTGGAGCCCCAATGACCATTCTTATGTCAATATAATTAGGTTTCAGATGGAGAAAAGTAAGTGGTCATTACCTAAAGAGTAAGTGTCACAACTAATGGGCCGCTTGCCTGGAACATCCTTCAGGGCACAAGGGGACACTTGCTACACTACCAGAATGTCTCATTGCGTTGAGTCTAGAGGTAGTTGTAAATAGAAACATGTTTTACTCTTCTGCTCTAATTAAAAGCATCATAAAATGCTACTGAATGTTCTGATCCAAAATATTTGGCTCATTAAGAGTTTTCTTACATCCATCCATGATGTAATTAGCTAAACTCCTTAAATTAAATCCTTTATCAGCATTATATGTTGTCGGTGATACAAAGTCCTTCAATCCTATAGTAACAGGGGGTGGGGCAGTGCCTATAAATGATGGAGAACTCATGCCAGTGGTCTTCACCCTCCCTTTAGCAATGAGGGCAGCTGGGGGGAGACCACTCACCATCACTAGGTTCTTTTGATGCTTTCCTCCACCACATGCAGTTAGCAAATAGTAAGATCATGCCAACGTGAACATTTGCATTTGCAGCCGAACCCTTCCGGAGATTCTTGTGCACCTTAGCTTGGAGTAGGACATGCCGAACAGAAAGACTCCTCACCTCCAGACAGTGGGGCTCAGGGTGAGGGGCAAGGATGGCTGCAGAGAAGGTGGGTGTTATGGAAGTGTAAGACTTTTCCAAGGTAAAAGACTGTATCAATTTACTATACCTGCATAAATGTAAGGAGAGAGATAGGGA
>PVKN010043333.1:0-10241 GCA_004027915.1 Capromys pilorides | reverse complement strand
TTTATGGCTGGCTCAGCCTGCCCTGGTGGTGGGGCTGGCACAGCATGTGGTGCTGGGGATCGAACCGCAGTCCCTGCAGTTGCCTGAGCTTTCCTAAGCAGGCACTTTAGACCATTGAACCATCTTGCTGGCCCTCCATTGCTAACTTAATTGTTCCAATCAACTAATTTTTTTAGCTTGGATTGATCAAACAGCTTCCTAACCATTCCAGTATTCCTCTTATCTGTCCTGTATATCGCAGTCAAGCCTGGACCTGCCGTCAAAGAGGGTCTTCACATTTTCTGCTACAACATCCTCTGTTGCAGTCATGCCAATGCCAAGGTGCACATACTACTACTTCCTAGAATATTTCTTTCATACTTCCCTGCCCTGTATGTCATTTGCTCATGACTAACCACAAAATTAGAATCTATAGGAATTTTTGGTGTTCTTGACACCATATCTGTCACAGTAATGGAAACCAGTAACTATTTAATAAAATAAAAGATGCTTTAGCTACTTCATAGAAACTGTGGGTTTGGAAGAATTTGACCTTCTCTGTAGTGTTCTGTCCCCAGGGAAATCTCAGACCTCATGAGGCCTGTGTCTTCCTGGCATGACACAGCTCTCATCACATGGAATTCTAGTTACCGCTCACTCCCTTTCCTGGTCAGCCAGTGAGTTACCTCCTTAGATAGCAAGAATGTCCTATTTGTTTGGACATCCTCTGATGCCAAAGAATCTTTATTCCTTAGGGGGATCTGAGCCCAAGTGAGCAGAGTGACCTCAACTACTAGGAGAGGCTGGCCTAAGAGTGCAGGAGCTCGGGGTGACACTGCTCAGGAAGTGTGAACAGGGCCGAGATTTACACATCAGAGACTGAATCATTCCTTAAAGGGAGTTCATGCCACGTTCACCCGACAGGGGCAACTCACAATGCTGAAACCCCGGTTTGTTAGTCATGCTTCAGAATCATTGGGTTCCAAATGGACAGGTGCTATAGGCAGCTAAGTTAGAAAGAAACTAATATACAGAGAGGGCCTGGGCTGTCCAGGAAGATAGCATAAAAGTAAAGCCTCCGAATACATAAAGCCATCAGAGTTGGAGTTGGAGTTGCATCTGAAGAAGATAAACATGCAGAGGCCGAGTCTCCATGCCTTCCTAAGGGATAAGCAGTGTTGCAGATTACGTTGGGATCAAGCGCCACAAGGTCAAGGGACAGCAGACAGGCACCAGCTGCTCAGCGGGTGAGCAGCGCGTACCCAGCCTTTCCCCAAATATGTTTGCTCCTTCCGTGTACCCCTGCTGCATGACTACTGGATCAAGACTCGATCAGCTAAGCAGCCATGTTTGTAATGCTCTAGGTTGACAGTAGTTTGACGCACCCTGTACCCACTCTGCGGCTGTGCTCTGTGACCTGCTCCTGACGAACAGACTCTGGGGTCACCCCATTCCAGGCTCTTCCTGGAAACCCAAGACCTACTCTTCTCTCCTTAGGCTCATAAAGTCCTCCTAACGTCTTCCTTTGGTTTTCTACTTCATCCCACTTCATGGTGGGCCCACGACCTCAGCACATTGGATATCTAACGGCTTGGGAGTTAGTTTCTCCTGCCTCATTCGCATTTGCTTTGCTTTATCATTCTACGCACAGCACATGCTTCTCCTAGAAAGCAAAATTTCACTCCAGCCGCACAGGGCAAAACTCTCCAAAGATAGCTTGAATGCTGTAAAGGTCAGAAAATCCTCAGTACATCGATCTGTGCTGTCTTATCACAAGTTTTTCTAGAGAACCAACTCAGGAGAAGCCTCCTCCAGAGAGACATCCTTCATGACTGTGTTCCAAATAAAATTAAAATGAAGACCCTGGGAAGGCCGAAGCGAGCACAGAGGTGCTAAGTGCTCTCAGATGCTGTTAACTGGCTCTCAGCCTGAGTTTCCTTTGTGTTCTCCTCTTCATCTGGAAAATGAAGATAAAATGCCAGCGGTTACGCAGGCCTGTCAGGCACCATAAAGGCGGGAGAGCGTTTAGGACAACGCCGGCACCGTGGTGAAAGACTGCCACAAACGCAACCGTGGCCCTCGGATCTCCAAAGGCCACCCGGGCTACGGCAGCCAGGAGGACCGGCCTGCAGAGGCTGCAGCCCGGCCCGCGCCGCCCCCGGCCGGGCGAGCGGCGGCAGGAAGCCTCCGTTTCTCGCCCAGCGCGTGTGCGCGGCCGCCGCTCGCGAACAATGGGTCCCGCCGAGGCCCGCTGCGCCCCCGGCCCCCACCGGCGCCCCGTTTCCGGCCTCCGGGCCGCACACATCCCCCTTTTGTTTTCCCGGGCCCGGCCGCGCGTGTCGCAGCAGCGGTCGCCCCACCAAGCTTTTCCGCCGGGGGGCCGCGGGGTCGCGGGGAGGAAGCGGCGGGCGGCGGCGGCGGGTGGCCCAGGCCCGCGGAAGTGTCGCCGCCGCCCGCCGCCCGCGCGGGAAGCGCTGCGAGCCGCGATAAGGCCGGCCCGGGCCATTGTCTGTCTGTCCGGGCGGCAGTGAAAGTCCCCGTCCGGCAGCCGGGCGGGATGCGCCTTCCGCACCTGCAGCTGGGCTGGGCCGGGCCCGGCGGGACGCTCCTCGGGGTGTCACCCAGAGGGCTCCTGAAGTCCTTTTGTCCAGCGGATCGCAGCCGCTGCAGCTTGCCAAGGAGACTGCCGGGCCCTTGGCAGAATCTCCGTGCGGAGAGCAAAGTCCCCTTGCATACACGCGCCTCCCTGTTCTCACAAAAAAGATCAAGCGGCAACTTTTATTGGCTGTGTGCACAGTAGCTGATGTTTCATGTACGCTCACGGGGCGATTGTCAGTATATTTTTGCTATTCACAAGATAATTGCATGATCTCAAAAAGAAAAGCAAAACAGTCTTTCTACTTTCTAATTCTAAGCAATTGAGGGATGTTCCATGCACGCTCGGGGCTTTAGGTGGCAATTATTGGTCAATTGAATTTCGTCAGCAGTCAGGGCCAAAACAGCCACAGTAGGCGAGGTTGTGCTTGCAGGGGATTGGGCTTCATTTTGTTGTGAACCTAAGATTCCTCCAAAAAAAGAACAACAACAACAAAAACAGGTTTATTAATTAAAGTAATATTGGGGAAATGCATAAAAAGAAAATGAAACGCCCACTGAACATCCTGTGATGCAGATGAAAGTTTGCCCTCTGCACAGAGGTAGCAGAGACAGGGACTCCAGCCCTCTTCCCGCTTTCTCCCAGGCTCCTGCCCTAGGTCCCAGCACCTCCTGCTCCTCTGTGCTGGGGCGCCTCGGCCTCCTGCCAGACCCTAGGAGGATGCTCACCCCTGATGACTCGATACAGAACAGGGAAAGGGCGCGGAAAAGAAGTCCTCGTCCATTCATAAATCTGTTCCTGTACACACAGGCTATCGATCATATTGTGTTTCTCTCGAACTACCTGTCTGTCTTTGAGTACCTATAGTGCTCTCAATGAGCTTCTCAAGACTACAATAAGGGCCTCTTGAAAGAAGAAATGTGTTTCAGAGGAAAAATAACGCTTCCTCGGCAGCACACCATTCTGAGCTGTCAGTTCCGAACCTGTCCAGGGTCGTTGAGGTGTTTGGGAGCTGTAAATTGTAGGTAACTGAGAGCATGTTAAATTTTGTCCTGTCCAGTAAATATTTAGTAAGATGTTACTAGCTACCTTGTTAAAACAAAAATAGTTTTGTCTCCATTTTCAACTCATCCCAAGAGTCTTCATGTCTTTGTGCATATTTGTGCATCTCTCACACGCATGCGTGCCCTTTAACTTTTCTTTGGCATTGGTGACAATGCTTGCCTGCTTGCTCTTAGGCATATTTTAAAGAGTATAATATGAGTAGACTAAGTTTCTTTAATAGGTCATTATAATTCATATCTGTATGCAAGACATGACTTTACATGTTTCTGAAAATTATCTTTTAACTGGTCTCCTAATTAAGAGTTTTGCAAATCAAAAGGAAAGCAGAAAGGAAAGGGAGGGGAAAAAATTAGTGACAGCTTTAGTTCCCCATCAGATACAGGTGGCAAATTCATTAATTTGTTCATTACATACAAGGGGTACTAACTAGGAGCTTTTCTACAGTAGGAGGCTAATGTGAAGCAATTATTATATATTTCTCAATTATTTTTATTAACTACTCGGGTAATGGAGGGGAGCTAGAGAATGCCCCAAAATTGGGCTAGAAGATACTCTTCAAATCCTGGATGGAACTATTTCTGTGCTGTGGCCCCAGAGAGTTACTTTTCCTGAGCCTGGGTTTCCCTTACATGATTATCTGCCTCTTATCTACCTGCCAGGGTAGTTGGGGGAATAAATGAATAATCTTGGTGAATTAGCCTTCTACTGTCTCTCCCGCTGCCTGGGAAATGATGGTTCCCTCCTTGTACCAAACTGCTTATAATTTGGGACACAGACACCGGAAAGAGGAAGAAATATAAAACACTCAGACTGCGAGGCTATCAGGACCCGCTGGAAACAGGATTTAGAGAGAGGCCTAAATACAACTTTCTGGGCTGAAGCCTGGCCCTGTGACCTTGAGCGAGGGAATCACTTCTCCAAATCGCTATTTTTTCATTTGAACAATGAGATTAAACCATGCACCTGAGAAAGTTATGGAGACAGCGAACAATGAATGTCAACTTCAGCCTGAAACAGTGGCCTGCAGAAAGAACACACTCAGTAAATGCTACCTGTCAATAAGATCTGTCAACATAACTCAATCCAAGCTCTAATTATGGCCACATTTCTTGATTCACAGTATATATATAAAATTATATATATATATAATATATATTATATGTAATATATATATGTATATATATATATATATAATTTTTTAAAGGGTCGCACTATGTGATTCAAGCTGGCCTTGAACTCACCTGTAGCCCAGGCTGGCCTGGACCTTGCTTCCGTCCTCCTGCTTCAGCCTTCAGAGTGCTCTGATTACAGGTATGCACCACCATACCCAGCATGCATAGCATATTTACTGACAAGCTTATTTCCTCATGTTTAAAATAGATTTCCCTGAATGAAAATCTGTCCTCCCAAACTGGAAGTATTCTGCTCCCAGTAGCTGCTAGCTAAAGCAGTGAACTGTACACTGTTTCTCCATGGAGGAGGTAGGTTTAGTTGTTATCGGTAACTGCTACCATCTCTGAGGTGTAAGGAGGTAGAAGTTTCAGGAAAAGAAGGGCAAAATCTACATGCTTCAGTATTTTCTTAAAGTAGTGCTTGTACATGGGAATATGGATCGCCTTGCTTCTGTTGTAACAATAAACTATTCTATTCACAACACGAGATACGCAGGTAGAATAAAGATGGTCAGATTTTTTCCTGTGATCCTTCCTGTATGTCCTTCTCTAAAATATGTAAAGGAAGGCATGGGAGTCTAGACAACATGTAGACAGCAGCTACACAGACCCACTTTTCACTGCTGTCGACCACTAACTGACTGTTGTAGTGGGTGATTATGAGAAAAGGTGACCAGAGGAGCCATCCTACTCTCTTTCTGAGAAGCCTGAAAGAGTGAATAGCAGAAGATTAGGGAAAAACAAAAACATAGAGAAGCAGAAGAGGAAGAACGACACACCTGAGGAGTCAGGACAAACCCACGAGATTGAGGCGGCATGGACCATGAGTGGGTGAGGGAACGCGAGAGTTGAAAAAAATCACAAGTCAATCAAGAGGCTGTAGGGGGCCCTGGCAAGGCGGGCGGGCTGGCCATGTGGCTCCTTCCTACCACCATGTATGGCCAGCCTTTCAAAGCAAGTGCCTGGGGAGGGTCAGTGCTCCCCATCTTTGCATCTGCAGAAATCCTGGAGTTTACCTCTAGGCTGAGAAGCTTAGCAAAAGAGACTGTTTCCTCTTTTTCTCTTCACTTTTCCCTCTCTCCCTCATTCCTTCCTCCTTTCTTCTCTTTGTATACTTTTCCAACCCTTCTTTAACATTTTGAGAAATACTCCTGCTAGTGTGATACATTGCCCACGGTGGGCTTTCAGGTGTGATTCTTCCTCCTCAACTCCCCAGGGTTCTGGAGTTCCAGCAAGGCACCGGCACATCCTGCTTCTCTTTCTTTTTATACACAGCCTGGATACAGATCTCAAGGCTCTAAAACAAAAGAACTGCAGAGAGGAGGGGGGCCTGCTTCCCTGAACCACCTGGAGAGAAAAGCTTCTCACCGACAGGATGGAGGTTTCAGACTGTTTCTTGAAGAAGGAGTGAATTTCACTGTACCAGGCTACCCTAAAATGGGGGTGGCTTAGGGCCAGAGTCGAGATGTGTGACCATGTGAATGTGTGGAAGATAATCGGCCCTGCTACAGACTATGCAGACAGTAAGTGTTGCTTTTCAACAAAACATCTACGTGAGGTCTACTGCAGGGTCCAGTCCACACGTAGCCCTACAACGTATCTCCTTTATTGGAGACCACATACAGCATACATCTCTGACTTTTATATCACACACAGATAGACAAATGGATATATCTGCACACATAAATACTCATCCTACATATGTTTGTACATCCTATAAATGTACACTCTTAGGGGATAGCTTCTTACATGTGCATTTCAACTTTTCTTACAAGTTTTCTTTGTAACCAATGCATGTATGAGCATGAACCTATATACACAAAACTGCTCATCACCAATGTTGCATGGCAACTCTTTTCCTATCTATTAGATACTACCACTCCCAAAAGGGAGCATGCAATATTTTCATTGGCTTCAGCGAAACATTGATAGATGAAAAATGGGCAAGTAAATAGTAGCCTAATCCTTCTGAGACACTTTCCTAGGAAATACTTGTCTCGAGGTTTGCTTCTGATGCTCCCCCAAGGCTGTGTTGCCAGTGATGAGAGGAATGCTCTACAGCTGATTCATGACACTGAAGTACTGAAGGAGAAGAGAAAGAATAAAGATTATTAGAAAGGAGACAAGGAAAATGATAAAATTAACATCTGAAAATGTAAGAAAAACTACATTTTCAGGACACAGGTTTCCAAGGTTGGAATGCCTTTATTTCTTCCAGGAAACTCATTCTAACAAAAATAACTTCAGAAAGTCTTGGAAATGCAACAAACCTGCAAATTGGGTCCATGATTTTGCCAATAAACTAAACTTGTGCTTCTCTCCCCTCAGATCTCCATCCTCAGAGAAGCAGCTCTGTTAAGCGGGCAATGGATCTCTAAACTTCCAACATGTGCACAGGTTTGCCATCTAACCTAGCCCACCAGGTGAATATCCTGATAGACAGTAGGAATCGACACCTCAGATTATCCAATAGGGATCGACATCTCAGATTAACAAATCATTTTAGTAGAATGCACACAGGGTAAATGGGGACAGGCAGGGGAGCAGAAAATTTTTACTCATTGATAGCAGAGGTATCTATGCAAATAAAAACATAGTTATTCCTGACATTTACAGAGGGACAATATGAGAGGAAAAAGGGTGTAATGATACCTCAAAACTACAAAAACAACCAACACCAGATTAAAATCCATCTCCTTCTCAAAGATATAGATTCCCCTCTATACTTCTTTCTGTCTAATCAACCTTTTCTGTGCTTCTGGTATGTCCTCTAAATAATTTTGCTATAATCAAATCCAGCAAGCCTATCATCTACCCCATAGATGGGGTGGCTTGTGGTCCCCGACTCTGTTTTGGGCTCCTGTGTGGTGACAATATCGTTGGACAAATGGCTTTCCAACAAAATACTAAAAATATTGAGCTCTCGTTTATTATTTCTTAATGATTCAAACAGGCCCATTAATATTTTAGGTTGAATTTGGATTTTAAAAAAGAGATTATTCACTAGTAGAAAAGTCTAGCACAGTAAGAAGAAAACATTCTTTCCAACTATAATAGGGATTTCCAAGAAACAATATTTTGTCCAGAGGTATTTACGATTTCTCCTATACTTCAAAACTATGCCCAAAAGCTTTAAAGGATGAGGGAGAGAAAAAAAAAGAAAAAGAAGGCAGAGAAAGGGAGAGAGAAATCAAAGGAACATGAGAAAGCCAGGCCATATTTTCCTGTGACACCCAAGGCTGCACAGGAAACGAGTGAGTGTCATTTCTCTTGAGTTTGCAAGGTGCAACAGTACGGTGACAACACTGACACACACAGAGGAATGTCACAGCCTACTTAGAGAGCTTCTGAAAGCTAGTGGGAAAATGCAGCGTTGCACTGAATTCTTTGCATGTATAAAGAGGGCCGATAGCATCTATGAAAATAAGTAGGATTTGCCATAAGGATATATTTATTCTCTGTTCTAAACATTCATTCAGAGTACTGGTGCCAAGGCATGGAATGTGAGGAATGCCAAAACAGTGCCAGGTATTTTATTCCATAAGTTCTCTTCAGGAATGTGCATCAAAAGCCTAGGAGGATTAAAAACGTTGGTCTGAATCACATGCAGTTATTATATGCCTCTGCCCATACTTATAACCATTTTGAGGATTTAGATCACCTCCTTTGTAATACGATGCTCCTGGAATTCATGGAGCCTTCCGGAATATGTGCTGGAAAGAGCATATCTGAGAAACGTAGAAAACAT
Organism: Capromys pilorides; assembly: GCA_004027915.1. Classification (NCBI taxonomy): domain Eukaryota; kingdom Metazoa; phylum Chordata; class Mammalia; order Rodentia; family Capromyidae; genus Capromys; species Capromys pilorides. The sequence continues at coordinate 1,681 of PVKN010043333.1, read as the reverse complement.
AGGTTACCCAATTTTAATGGAAAACTTTTTTTCCTCTCTCTCTCTCTCTCTCTCTCTCTCTCTCTGACACAAGCAGATCCTGCTGTGCTTGACAGATATGTTCTAGAAGGAAGCTCAATCTAGATGGTATGTGTAACTTTATCTTATTCCCCATTGAGTACTCCTGTTCTTACAAAGTGATCTTTCCGCTGCCAAAGTCATTACACCCTTTTCCTCTCACATTGTCCCTCTGTAAATGTCAGGAATAACTACGTTTTTATTTGCAGGATACCTCTGCTATGAATGAATAAAAATGTTCTGCTCCCCCGCCTCTCCCCCTTTACCCTGTGTGCATTCTACTAATATGATTTGTTGAACAAATTGTTCCATTAATCTGGGGCTGTTTGACAGAGTGAGAAAATAAGTGCCAAAGTGAGAAGATTCACAAGAATCGGAAATCTCAGTGCCTCTTTCTCAAGGTAAATAGTTATTATATCAGGGTGTCAGACTGCTGAAATGGATGTGCTTTCCTTCTCAGTTTGTAAATGTCACTTTTCCTCAGCCCATCAGGGTGACAAATGAGGTGTGGGTTACAGTAAGAGTTCATTCTTTGACAAAGTTCTTAACAGTCTATTTCAACAGAAAGCATCCGGCCTGCCTCACTTTTCTAATCTGAGCCCGGCAGCACTGCCATAATCGCCCCACTTCGGCTCATGCTGCTTTTTCGCAATGCTCAGCGAGAAACATCTCTGTAGCCAAATTTAAGATCTCAAATAAAAGTAAAAGTAAATAGATTAGAAGGTAATTTATAAACCTTGACACAGATTTCCCAGGGAAATTCCACTCACTGTTTGGCAAGAATTTTATGATCCAAGGGAAATTTACTTTATTAAGGCTCTTGTTTGAATTTTCTTTTACTTTTTTAAAAAAATATACATTAAATCTGGAAGACTTTGCAACAGCTTTTTAATTCTAGGTAATGAGTTTGGTATCATAATGTATATAAATAATTCAGGTAAACATATTCCTATAACAATAAATGAATGAAAGAATGAGTGATCGGATAAAACAAAATTCTGCGTCTGGCTTCCCCCAAATATATTTCTTTGATTAAAGTGAGAAATGTAAGAAAAGGATATCAGTGAGATAACCAGATTATATAACAAATGTAACTTAGGATAATTTGTCCAAATACATTTTCTGATGACCAGATACAGATATAGTAAAGGAATGAGAAAATCAATGACGTAATTGTATAGTGTGTAAGTTGATGCTTCAGGAATTATGTATTTTCGTTCAGGGTGCAGCTACTATTATTTTTCTGATAGCATCCATCATCATGGAAAAGCCTTTCTCAATTAATTTTCTACATTAACACTTTCATGATTGTGATTAGTCACAACAAATGGAATCCATTTTTGATTCGCTGAGACCCGTTTCACTCCATCCCATTTGCTGAGGCAGTGTTTGGTGTTCTGTTGTTTTAGCTGCCTGAGCCTTGAGCACATCTCTAAGCTGTGTGTGTGAGGTCGCCTACAAAGTGTCCTCCTTGAATGTAAGTTGTCTTCACACTGCAGCTGAGAGGATCAAATGGGACAATAGATGGACACATTGTGGGCTTTCATGGAAAATAAATTGGACTTATTGACAGAGGCATCCCCAGCATTAATTGGTTCCAGGAGTTGTGACCAGTACCAGAAAC
>PVKN010043332.1:0-10249 GCA_004027915.1 Capromys pilorides | reverse complement strand
AAAATGCTCACAGCAATATTTAAAGTCAGCATGACTGATATTGTTCACATTTTACATAGAATAAGATGGATGATAGCTCTAGTGACTGGTCACAAGCCAGGCATGGCGTAAGAGGACGTGCTGCTGAAATCCAGGACTTCTGATGCAACCCTTCAGTCCCTTTCCACAGTGTTTCACTGATTTTCTACAATAAGACAATAGCAGATACAGGCTTGGTGCAAGCTTTCAGCTTGTACTCACTACCCTCCATGTGATGTGGCTCAGGTCATGTTAGTATTTTCCACAATATTAACTTTTATGAACTTTTTATTAACATGGTGGTTGTCTGTAACATGTACACACATTCAGAATGATCTTCCTGGAAAAAAAAAAATTAATTATGCCTAAGGAGAAAATAAAAGCAACAGCCAAACTCCTCTAGGTTTTCATTATTATGGGCAATCATGTCCACATTGCTTGCAAAGCCATCGCCAAATCTGTGCAAGGAAGCAGTTTTGGGGGTGGAGTCACCCTTAGAAAAAAGCAACATCGGCAGGGCGGAGCTCTCAGCAGGAGTCAGCTGCACAGTGTGGACTTTTGCTATGAGGTTTTGCTTTCGCAAGATATGGGGAGAGGCCCTCACGTGGGCGAAGGAGAAGAGAAGGCGCCATGAAGCAGGCTCTTGCGCTGCGCTTTCCTAACAGCATTTTGAAGGCCGTTGGGCTTCCCCTGGATCCAGTTTAAGACGTTCCCATTGCGAGGGTCTGACCCTCACCTCTCAAGGTAAAAAGCCCACCTAAGGGAAGCCCTCAGAGGCTTCAAGGCAATATTAGCCCTTCTGCAGACCTGACTCTGTGTTCCGCTTCGTTGGTCGCGTTGTGGCCATGGCAGGGCTCAAGCGTGCTGAGTGCTGTGCTTGGCAGGGTGCACGCTGGGCAGTGGCGGTCTTGGATTTGAACTAAATGAGACATTTAGGAGGAGGCAGGTAGAGGGCGCGTCCTTGCTGCCGCTGAAACAGGCTAACTTAGAGAAATGCAGCACAGCGTGACACCACCACATGCAACCATGTCCTGCAGTATTGGTATGGCCCCAGGAGATTGTCAGCTCGGCACTATGTGCGGTTTTCAGCAATGTTTTCTGTGGCTCGGTTGTGGGGTGCATGAGCCAGCTGAGCAGGTGCCACAAAGCCGGGCAGAGGTGGGTGAGGTGCAGGGAGCTCTGCCCCGCGCCCACGGCAGCACCCAGTAGGGTCACACCCACAGGCAGTAGGCGTCGCACACGCTGAGCACCCAGGAGCAGGACACAGCGGTCACTGACGACAGCGTCTCGAGCCTGGGCTGTGGATGCAGGTGTGCGCTGCTGCTAGGGGACCTGCAAGTTTCTTGTTTAGTTATTAAGCTTGAGATGATTATTTCTTCCTAGCGTTATGCTACAAATAAAAAAGGAACGTTGTGTCGCTACATTATGTGTTCGCATGTGGCCCAGACCAATCGCTCTTCTCTCCGCACTGGCCAAGCAAGGGGAGGCAGTAGATCTCACAGCAGATCTTTCACCCTTAAGGAATATGAGCGAGTGGACTCCCATGGGTCTGAGTGAGATCAAGAAGTAAAGCAAACACCTCCCATCTTTCAGGAGTAAGTACTCTACTGATGGGCTTTCCATCAGCCCCAGACTTCGGGATGCGGGTGCTGCCAACCAGGTAGCCAGTTTCCCCTCCGAGCGCCCCAGCTGCCTGTGCACAGCACTTCCTGGCAACGCTGCCCCACGGTGGCGACTCAGAACTACGAGCGTTTACATAGCTCCCAAGTGCTGATAAACAGGCTGTGCAGCTAAAGAATTATTTTGTGTTCCATCAGATACTTTTGCCTGTCTGATATCTATTTATGTTTGCCTACAGAACTTCTGGGGTGACCAGGACTGTGCACGCAGCTTGCCTCCGCCCTCGAGGCCCCCATCTCCTAAGCAGATTAGCCTCAGCATCATCCGCAGTTACCAAGCAAGTCCAAGAACAAGAAATCCAAATTGTTTGAGAAGTAAACAGAAATGCGCAAGTGTTTCTGGAGTCCCTGACTGCATGGCATTTTCTACTATTCCACTGCTCAAAGAACGTGTGTGGAGTACGCACGGGAGCACACAGCTGCATGGGAGCATGGCGAGATGGCTCTATTGGCTGTGCGTGGAAAGAAGTAAGGGACAGAAGGGTCTGGAGCATTATTATTATTATTATTATTATTATTATTATTATTTGTATACAGTACAGGGTCTACACAGTCTTGCTACCCAGATTGAACTCATAGTGATTCTCCTGTTTTCAGCTGCCCAAGTATTGGCATTACAGGCGTGCACTACCTCACCCAGTCTCTATTTTGTCTCAGCACACCCTGGGGGTGGGGCCAGCATGGCATGGGGCATCGAATCTCAGCTACTGTATTCTCCTAAGCAGGTGTGTTAGTCCCCTGAGCGATCTGCCCAGTCCTTGGTCTGGAGCATTTTGAAGCTCATCATCCCATGGGAAGGAAATGGGCCTTTCCGTGAGTGGTTATAGGTTCAAGTGGCTCGCAGTAGGCATCCAGCAGGAGCACTTTCTGAAGCGGGGGAGGTAATGAGTTTTCATAGGCTTTGGGATACCAGTGAGTTTTCATAGACCGTTGTGTCATAGTTCTATCCCCCACTGTCTCTCTCTCTCCCTCTCTCTCTCTCTCTCTCTCTCTCTCTCTCTCTCACACACACACACACACACACATACACACACACACACAAGAGGCTTTGGAGGGGGGGATCGCAGGGACACCACCCACTGGTGGATCAGCCTCAAGGCACTCATGCCCACGTGCTCTTCAGAGCCAGGGCCTGGCCGCAGAGCCTATGCTGGGTGTGGTCTGCAAGGCTGTGCTCTTTAGCTCAGCTTCCCCACCTCCCTCTGGGTGCTGCTCTCTTAACGCCAGCATCATTCCTTCACGTGCCTCTCCACCAAGCCATGCTGTCTGGGAGCCAGGCTGCCATGAACTGAAAGCGCTGAAAACCTTAAGTCACAGGGAACCTTTCTGCCTTTAAATTGGGTAAGTTAGCATTTTGTCCCAGTGACAGAGAAGTGGCTAATACAGAAGATCGATGTCAATGTGTGCTGCACTATGTCTGCCTAATTAGATGACTCAGAAGCCCTGAAACTGCCTTGGAGGAAGAGGATGGGAAGGCCTCAAGACACAGCCTCAGCAGCCCTTCGCTGGCTGTGAGCAGAGCCTCCCTGGATATTCTGGTTGGAGTTCAGAAGTTGAGAGTCCTGGGAGACTGAAATTGTGAGAGGGAGCTAGCAGTGCACAGAGAACCCAGAAGCTGGGAGATGCCCGTGGGACACGTCTGCTGAGCACATGAGGCCCGAGAGAGCAGCCACATGGACCACACCCAGCAAGGCTGTGGGGCGCAGCCACCCAGATCATGTGGCGTTCGCATCTCAGCTCAAGCTGAGCCCTTGTGCTGGACATGGCACTGTAACATTCGGATTTTGCTCTCTGGCCTTCTTCCCTGCCTCGGCCCAGTTATCTTCTCTTCCCCCACTTCTCCCTTTGGGAATGGGAATGCATGTCCTGTGCCATCAGATGTTGGAAGAATTTGACTTCCTCTTTTATGTCTGCGGGGGCTCACAGCTGAGAATTCGCCTTAAGTCTCAGAGGAGACTTTGGGCTTGGACTTTTCAGCAACACTGGAGCTATTAAGACCTGGAAGTTCCTAGAAATGGACTAAGTCTATGCTGCACCACGTGAAGGGCACGGATCTTCTCGGGGTTCAGGGTGGAATGTTACAGTTTCATTCTAAAATTTACCTACAAATGATGCATAGGTAAGGCTTTCAGAGTGTGGCTGGCTCCAGGCTGGGAGGCTCGGCTGAAAGCGGCCACCGGGTGTGACCTCAAGGTGTCTGCTTCACCCGGATCCCCCCTTCCCACCTTGCATGTTGGTGGAGAGCAACTGTCCCCCACTGGGTCTTTCTGCCACCCCTGCCCACCTTGCCGCCAACCAGCCATGGACCAAGCCCTCTGTGCATCATAAAGCAAATTTAATTTTCTCTTCTTTAAGCTGCATTTGTTGGGTATTTTTTTCTTGCTATCCATCTCAGTGACACAGAAAATAGTTTTAATGACATAGCTGAATCATTAATACCAGTTTATAATTCCAAAGAAGGCAGACACAGTAGTAGCATTGGCTGGATTAAGTTGAACACATTTCTTAAGAAAGCAAAACAAAACACAAGTCATAGTAGTTGGGTGTATTGGTGCATACCTTATCCCAGCATTCTGGGAAGCAGAGACAGGAGGATCACACTGGAGTTCAGTCTGGGCAACTCAGTGACTGAAGGAGACCTTGCCTCAGAATTTAAGGGAGCCCTGGACTGAGCTCAGCACAGAAGCCCTTGGTTCAGTCTGGGGCATCCTGGTGATGACAGGGCCGGCACAGCCTCCCACTGAGGGTGGTGATTTATAAGACTGGGTGCATGGTGCGATTCACGTCTACCACCAAGTTACTGAGCGGTACGCTCAGCCTGGAGGGTTAGTTGGGACACACCTGCCCTGCCTTCCTAATCAGAGCCAACACCACACCTTGCTTCTACGTGGTTCTGGTTGAAGAGCCCTGGGAAGTAGCGCCAACCTAGACGCCAGCTGGGACCCCCACTTTGTGAGAAGTGACTGAGTCCTGTGTGCAGGGCCGTGCCCTGGGTGCCCACTCTCTCAGCCAGGGCCGTGGCCAGGGGGTGAGGGCTGCTGCACTGCCTGTGCTGCTCCAATTCCCCTTCCTTGGAGTTCTCTTAGCCCATTGTGGCCTCAGCTCTGCGCCTCATGCTGCTGGAGAAACACTCACCTGGCAGCCTCCAGGAGATTTACTGGCCTGAGGCTCAGCACACCTCCCTGGTGTATGCCAGCTGTCCCCACACCTCGGGCTCGCCTCCCGCAGCCCTGCTGGCCTGTCATCGCTAATCCAATTCACTCTATGGAGAAGCAAAGCAGAGCAGGCTGGGCTCCTGAATACATCTTCCTGTTTAAGTCCTCAAGTGGGCTTCTATCGTTATTTTAAGTAATTACCTCCCAGGATTGGGCAGAGCCTGGCTCGCAGGGCAACCTCAATGTTTGCTCTAGTGTTATAGCATCTCTGGTATGTACACAGTGTTTCTTTAAAAGCTCACATTTTACATAAACTTTGAACAACTCCCCTCAGTGAATTACTCCTGTTGAAGAGAGCTGTCATTTTCCTCTCATTGTTCCAGTCCCAGGACCAGAAAAAGCTCCTTGCAAATGAGTCCTTGGGGCCTCGTGGCCAGGGCAGCACCGTCTGCACTGAGGGAGGAGTGTGTGCCCCACGCCTCTTGGCTCGAAGGGATTCCACGTGAGCGTCAAGGTCAGAGCCTTCTGCTTTGCTCAATAGGATAGTCACTGTGGGGCAGGCAGCCAGCTTGCGTTCAGCGAGAAGGCAGAGGTGGAGTCTCCAGCTTTGCTCTGCTGGTGGGGGCATCCAGCTGCAGCCCCAGGTGTTGTGAGAAACTTCTGCAGCTTCACTGGTGTAGCTCTACACAGCGGAGAACTAAAATCATACGAGTTTCCAGAGAGAGCTTTCTCACAGAGTTTATACTTGGTCAGCCATCACTCCATTGTTCATCAACTGCAAAACTTAGTGACATCGGAGGCTGGGGAGATAGCTCCGTGGCACAAGCACCTGCCTGGCAAGTGCAAGATCATGAGTTCAAACCCCAGTCCCACAAAAATAAATAAATAAATAAATAAATAAATAAATAAATAAATAAATAAAATAAACTTCCTTTAAGGGCTGGGGGAATAGCTCAGTAGACTAAGTGCTTGTCTGGCAAGCACAAAGACCTGAGTTCAATCCCCAGTACCATCACAAAAACAGAGGAAAAAAAAAAAACCTTAGTGATATCCTTTACATTTTATGTTGAGGCCGACATAGCTCCGATAATGGCCTTGAAGAATATATTACTGTAGACCCCTTATCCATGGGGGATTGTTTCCCAGACATTTCACAGATGCCTAGCATAGCAGCTTTGAAGGCTATGGTTACTATATTTCTCTCATACATACTTTTGATAAGATTTAATTTGTAAACAAGCTCAGTAAGAAACTGACAATATCAAAAATTACAATAATCGCAACAATATACTGCAATAAAATGAATTTTAAAATTAGAAATTGTTCATTTTGGAATCTTCTATTTGATATATTCAGACCACGGAAAAAATTGTAGGCAGATTATAGGCCAGGCTTGATCATAAGCATAAATATAAAATTCAATATGATAAACACAGCAGAAGTGAGCAGAGGACATTCGTAATCTCAACAATTTCAAAGCCCTAAACATCCCTCATATACAACTTACATCAGCAAACATAAAGTAAAAATGGATTTCCCTTTCATAATGAAAACATGTGAAAAAACTTTACCGTCTCAATTGTGAAGTATTAATTTTTTTCACAGGTTATAAAATGCAAGGATATTTATTCAACTTGCAAATAGGTAAGATTTAGAAATAATAAATTTTCAGAGACCATAGATGCAATGATTTATACGCAGTAAGCAAAGGTTTGCGAACTATTACAAAATATGAATGGATGCGTGGAAGACAAAACACTCAAGGGCTATTTTGGTTGATCTGCCAGCAGCTTCCAATTAAATGGGCTTTCAAGATTACAAGTTAGTGATCACAAGATGACTCACCCCCAAAGGGTCAACAGAATGGCATGGGTGCTCAACAGCAGAAACTGGGCCCAGGAAGGTGGGGAGCAACTCAACCATCGGGGACATGCAGGCCCAGGGGAGCCACAGGCAGAAATGACTCCACCACTGGTGGCAGCGGTGGCAGCAGCCTTCTGTGTATTACCGAGGAGATTTCAGTGTACCGAGCTCTTGGGCGAGCTGTCTGCAGGCTTTGTATGCAAGGGCCGGGGACACAGCCCAGAAGCACAGCACCCGCCTCCTTATAAAAAGTAAATCAAGAATGTCTGCAGTCGCCATGTAGCATAGCAACCCAGCTACTAGTGTTATCCTCAAAAACTGAGACATTTCCACACACGAATTAGCACATGGACATTTGAACATTTCTTCTTAATCACCTCACATTGCGATAGACAACTTAGTGACCACCAACAGAAGGTATGGACACAAGTTGGAATTGCCGTGTCATCTAAGACATTTATAACTTTAAAAGAGGAATTAACTACTAAACAGTCAATGTATGGGCAAAGATCTCTAGACAATATAAGCAAATGAAGCCAGACACACAAGTGTTAAAAGCAATTTCATTTCTCTAAATGCAAACACAGGCAAGCAGCGTGCGGGACGGTCACACCCAGCTCCAACCGGGTTGCCCTCTGCCCTCCGGCAAGCCCTTCTCAAAACTCATGGAACTGAATAACTCAGCTGTGTGCATTTTATTGTTGATTAATTACATCTCAGCCTTTTTAGGGGAAAGAACAGTGTCCTGTCTAGAACATAGGTCTAGTCTGAAATTTGGAGCTGCCTAGGACTGCAGAAAGTGGTCACCAGTGTATTTTATCCTGATCCGTGCCTGCACGGTGGGAACAGACACTGACCTGCTGTCTCCTCTGTTTTCACACATTTTTGTTAAAAACTTACTTTCTCAAATTTCTTATTTGTCTTTAGAAAATACATGAACTTAAAGAGGTATATAAAGCTCGAGATCAGTAGTACAACTCAGATAAACAATAAAAGAAGCCCTTGTGGATCAGTTGATGGACACACATCCAGATAACTGAACATTTGCCAGCCTAATGACCAAACTCAGGTAAAACACACTGCTTTATTACAATAGACAGTGCACAGAGTACAGTGAGGGAGAAGCAGCTTTGGAAGCAAGTTTCAGGGAACAAAGGCATCACCCAGTTCGCAGTTTGGCAAGATAATCACTAGCAGTACAACCAGGTGTGACAGTGCACACTTGTAATCCCAGGGTTACTATGTGTGAATTCAGCCTGGGCTACAAAGTGAGTTCAAGGCCAGCCTAAACTACTAGCAAGACCCTGTCTCAAAAAGGCAATAATAATAACAGTAATAGTAATAATAATAATAATAATAATAATAATAATAATAATAATAGTGGTCCAAGTCAGAGTCAGACTTGTTGAACTGTGGTCCATAGCCCCTTACGTCTGCCTTCTCTCTCGAATCAGATAGCAGTGGAGTCTCTACGTGTATTTCTTCTCCCTCTGTTGGCACCCTGAGCAGCAGAGTACTCTCCTAAGTCCATCATTTGTCTATCAAAATTCTCCAAAGACATTTCTGTGATCATTTAACACTCAGCCTTGAAGTCACACACACACACACACACACACACACACACCCCACATGCTCTGAGAGTTCATAAATTCATCTCAAGTCTACATCCTGACGTGAATTTTGAAGGCCGTGTCTCAGAGTCCACTAGCCTTAGGATCCCATGTGTTACATATCAGTCTTCCTCCATCTACTAAACAGACATTTCGCTGCATTTTGATGCCCCAAGCACCGCAATGTTCTTACTTTTTCAAGTTTATCAATCACATTCATCCATTCTATGTTCTTAAATATTGTTACGTCAAGTTTCATGCTCCACTGTTACACTGAATTTATAGAAATATTGAAATTCTTACTGCCGAGCATGGAGGTGCACGCCTATAATTCCAGCACTTGGGAGGCTGAGGCAGGAGGATCAGTGCAAGTTTGCGGCCAGCCTGGGCTACAAAAGTGAGCTCAGGGCCAGCCTGAACTGCATAGTGAGACCCTGTCTCAAAAAGACAAAAAGAAATGTCCTACTGTATTCTCAGTAGCTCCTTTTCCTCTCCTTACTCCTTAGGTCATTCTTTGTGGAAATCATCTGCTTCACTCCTGCTGGGCCAATTCCGGCCCAGATGCGAGCAGGGTCCAAGGAAGCCGGTGTCCCTGTCCCTCCTCCAACACTGGCCTGAGGCAAGAGCCTCTGTGAGCTTCTAGAGTCCTTTGCGTGTTTCATCAAAGCACTTGCTGTAATATACGTGTGTGTGTGTGTGTGTGTGTGTGTGTGTATGTGTGTGTGTATAAAATATATATATATCTCCGTCTCAAAACCTTTGGTGTCAGTGATTGCCATTAATGTTTTGCCATCTTTTTGTCCTTGGTGACTGACCCTGTCCAAAGCACAGTTAGCCCAAAGAAATGTTTTGGAATGTCACATATTTAAACTATTTTTCAAAAAAATGCCACATCTGTTATCATGATACTATTAAAAATGATCAGATAATCAGGTAATTTTATTCCTGCTGACGGAGTCCACTCATTCTGTTAACAAACACTGAGCAGCCATTGGACCCCTGAACTGCTGGGTGCTACACAGCTGTGCGCTGCCTGCTTCATGGCAGTTTTCAGTAAAGAAGCGCTATTGAATATTTTGGAATCGCGAGAAGCACCTCTCCGAGGTGGATGGGGCCACAGGAAAAACCTCTGAGCTCAGACTGGAGGCTCAGGAGTGTGTGGTCACATTTACAGCAAGGCCCCGAGTAGAAGCAGTGTTGCTTCAGAGTCGAAGTTTGAAGCATCCTGCGTGTAGAGGAACCGAGCAGGGGTTCGGCGGTGCCCCTCCGGAGCGGAGAGCGGGGCGACTGTTCTCTGCGAAGAGAGTGCGAAGCGTGGCGCATTCTGCAGCTGTGTGTGCTGTGCGGAGGAGAGTAGGGCCAGGGAGCGGACGTCCCATGGCGGGAGGAGGTAGAGGCACGAGGAAGTCGGGGCTGGAGGCAGGCCGCGCGCGGGCGGCACCTGCTCCGCTGCCCTCCAGATGAAGGGCAGAGGCCCTGAGGCTGGAGCTGGAGCCTTCTGCTCGACTTCTCTTCTAAAGCAGAAACCAGTCAGTGAGAGCTTGATCCGAAAAGGACTTCAAGATCTCAATAACTTTCTGCAATCATTTGCAATTGGCATATAGATGGATGTAATTCCTGTTCTTTTAAAGTAATTTTCTTCCTGCAGCTTTTTCATTTGAAAACTTCAGGGGTCGGCCACATGGCTCAGTGCACTAAAGTGCCTGCTCAGGGAGGGATCGGGGTTCAATCACCCGGCTTGCTGTGCGGGCCCCAGCCTGGGGCGCACTTAGATGGCAAATGAGACTAGGCGTGGTAGCATGCGCCTGCGATCCCAGCTCTCAGGCGGGCTGCAAATAGGCGGATCGCTACGAGTCTGATCTAGCAGTGAGACTCTGTAGACTCATCCCTAAAATACAAAAAAAAAAAAAAAAAAAAAAAAAAA
>PVKN010043331.1:0-10256 GCA_004027915.1 Capromys pilorides | reverse complement strand
TATGAAGAAAATACATATCTTGTCATTCTATAATTCAAATGTGGCCAGTCCACCTAAGACTTATAGTGGACAGTGAGAAAGAAATAAAACCCTTCTGAATATGTAAAAAGAGAATTCCTTTCTTTATTTTATTCTCTAATGGTTTGAGCAGTGATTTTCCTAATTGAGCTAACGTGCACACACAGATAGACGTGAGTGAATGCGAGATCCGCTATGGAACGCTGACCCCAGGGCCGCTGCTCTGACATATATTGCCATCGTCCTTATAAGGACAGCTTGCACTGTCCATTTTGAGACAGGGTCTTGCTAAGTTGCTAAAGTGACCAGGCTGGGCTCAATCTTTCCATCTTCCTAGTTCAGGCTTTCGGGATTCTGGGATTACACGCCTTGTGCCGATATCAGCTTTGCACTCGTCATATATGACAAGCTGTCTTATCATGATTTCTGAACTTTGCTATTCTAGTGAATTACTTCCCTAAATTATTAGTAAAACAAGCTTAGCATATCTATTTTCTACTAAAAATATCACTTGAAATACAATGCTGTTGAGACACGTGAAAAAAAATCTTTTAAAGAGATAGAAACACCCAGGCTATTGCTTCTAAAGTCTAGCATCTTGTTCCCATATTTCCTTCTAAGTCTAGGGAATAAAAAGGTGAAAAATCAGTGTCCAACCCTTAGGTGAAACACGAACACTCATATAAAGACACGTATATTTAATTATGGAAAAATCCTCTTAATTTTTACTGCATGACTTTTCTAAATAATGCCAGGTCATAGTTGACTTGAGTGGTATATTTTGAATTTCCACAAGGCACGTTATTCTCATCTAGTATAATTCCTTCTATTTTACTAGGTAAGAATGTTGCCAATGAAAATTATTGTTGGAGTCTCAACATCATTGAACTAATGGTGTGATGGCAGAAATGTAAAACATTTGCTAAAAACAAGCTCCATCCCTTTGAAGTCTAACCAAAATTGATAACACATGTTGGTACCTAGTTCTGAGCAGACTACGCTGCAGCTTTCTGCTACTTTGAAGATCACAGAGTCTATCACCTTCTCTTGTTTAAGATCATCAAGCTAAAAAACACACAATTAAAATTGTTTATGGCTCAATTCAGATAAGTGCAAATAATGATTTAATAAAAGGCTTTCTCTAAAGGATTTGAAAGTGAGAATGATGAGAGATCTAGTATGTCCAGTACAGAGTTAGTAATAGTAATGAAAAAAATTATCTATGAGAAAGAAAAATAAAATTATTCCAAGGATTTATTTTAAGAATTTCCTCACACGCACCCAGACTTTTATTTGGTAATATTTCCAGATCAGCCAGAACATGTAAAAAAAGACTTGTATATATTTTTTGCAATTTACTGTATTCTTCTGTAATTCTTCTCATCTTAAATGGATCTGAACACAGCCAAGCAGCCCTGCTGGTTCTCCATTTCATGTGAACAAGTGTCTAGGATCCATTCGATTTGCAAGAGTCCTTACACCAGTAAAGTTGAGTTAGAATTTGATCTCAGACCCAGTGACTCTTGATCTATGTTTGTAAACTCTTATTTTCATTTCCTCCAGTATTGGGGATTGAACATAAATGTGTATTTTTTTCTAAATTTAAATTTTACTTTATTTTATTTAGACCTCATCTGTCTATTTGTGCTATGGCCGGCTCAGCCTGCCCTGGGGTTGGGCTGGTGCGCCACGTGGTGCAGGGGATCAGCCGCGGTTCCTGCAGTTGCCTAAACTTTTCTAGGCAGGTGCTTTAGACCGCTGAGCCATCTTGCCAGCCCATAAATGTATACTTTTAAATTGAATTCTTTTATTATCATTCTGGGTATGTGTGAATCTTTTATAATCACACACTTTCATATAGTAAAAGAAGAATATAATGAATAACTTATTTTGGAAACAAATTATCATATTTATTGAAAGTGCAGCATATAAGCTTCATTATAAGAATTTTGTGCTTCCTCTGTGTTGTTACAAGGTGCCAGAACTATAGCTTTCAATATGTCATTAATGAGTTAAAAATCTCAGTCATGTTCCACTTTCCTATCATGTTGGTGATGTATGAGATGGGTGCAGTTTATATCCGTCCATCCTTAGATTTTACAACTTATATGGTTATTGGATCAGGGGATATATGAAATTTAAATCTTACTCTAAGTATATAGAGGTAGCAATCCATGATGTTAATGTTATGGGAACAGAATTGAATAAAATAGTTAATGTATAATATCTGCAATTTTTGCCAATTTTTTCTTAAAGATATTGGCATGGTCAGAAAATATTCAACATTTACTTGCACTTTGGCTTGAGTTTTAAGAACACAGAGGCAAGAAACAAATTTTTTTGTGCAACTTAACAGGAAAATGCATGCACCCAGAGACCATACTTGTTAAGTCCAATACATCAGACACATCAGCATAAACATCCATCTTTTCTCTTCCATGTGAAACCAAAACTATAGAGAAGGCAAAATAAAATATAGATAACAGGAAGTGGGGACATAGGTGTTTCTTAAATGGGAAGGGATCGGGAAAGGAGGGGGTCCAGAGGGAGAGAGATGCGGGGATGGAAATGGGACCTGGGCTGTGTGGCGTCCTTGTGCCAACTTGACAGAAGCAGTGCGAACTTACCAACACGTGCTAGGCAAAACAAAAACCAAAAAAAAAAAAAAAAAAAAAATCATGGAAAAACTGTACATGGCTAAGTCATTCAACATTATCAAATACTCAAATCTATTCTATATGAAAGCTTACAAAGAAATCAAAATATACTTCAGCTATACCATTTTCTTATGAAGAAGGAAATGCCGTTTTAGTCACACTCAAGTGAGAGTAGGTATTACTGCCATTTGGAAAGTACTCTACGTAAGGCTAAAGAAAACTAATATTGTGAAAAAATAATGAATAATGTCTGTTGCTAACCATAGAATATGTAAATATGGTGCCAGTGAATTATCCCCTAAAGGATGCCAAATTTCCTGCCATATGTTGTCTTTCACTGTATGGAATTTGCTGCCAATTTCACTTATTCTTCATCCTGTGCTCCAAAATCTTGAGGAAAAATAGTCTCAGAACATTCTCAAGAGGTTCGCCTTGGGCCTGGAGCCAAGAATCACAGATCAGCCTCTTAGGATCCCTTCGCAGCCTGGCTGGAGAAACCATCATGGAAATAAATTCAGATCTCTATCATGGGTGGTAAGCCAGTTCCCCAGAGTGGTCATGAATCCACCCGGGAAGCCAGATCAGACCTGTTTTAATCGAACAGAGCTAAGGAAAGGTCCTGTGTCCACTGTGATCCCCGTCTTTACCACTCAGAAGCATTCCCCAGGCCCCTATAGTTTTCCTAGAGACAGGAGGGCAGAAAGGGTAAAGATTTGAGAATTTAAATGAAGCAAGTGAACAGTAAAGACGAGGCAGCTAGCTAGCTGGGAGTTCCCGTTAAAACTGAGTGGTTGTTTTCCTTGCTGTCGACATACCAGAAAGTTCTCCAAAGTTCTCTTGTCTTTTATTTGCATGTCTTTAAAAAGCCCAACATCTAGCATATATAGCGTGTTGAAGAAGGATGCATCAGTCTCAAACTTTTTGTTTGTTTATCATAGAACTGGATATACACCTGAAAAGCTTAATTTTAATGGCAGCCCTGGAGATCGAACCTAAGAACTTCACAGTTAGCTATATCCCAAGCTCGTTCTAAAATGTTTTAAAGTTTGAAATACAGTCTTGCCCAGTAGCTACATTGCTCACGCTGGACTTGACTTTGCAGTCTTCCTGTCTCTCTTCCCGGAGTATGGCTGTACAGACGTGAGCCCCATGCCCCGTTCAACCCCTTAGGATTGGGTTTGAGTTTAAACAACTTATAGTCAACATACACAGAAGCAGATGCTAAGACTTCACTTACTTTTAGTAACAACGCCCTCTAGTCGGATGATGTTAGGGTGGTCAAACTGTCCCATAATGCTGGCTTCTCCCAAGAAGTCCCTCCTTTGCTTTTCTGTGTAGCCCACTTTCAGGGTCTTGATGGCCACGGAAATTTCTTTTTTTGAAGGAAGTTTTAAACGTCCGCTGCAGACCTCTCCAAACTCGCCTGCCGGAATGCAGAACAGCAAAATGCAAGGAGTTATAAATTATATAATAAAAACTCATCAGTGGAGAGCTATTTCTTTTCAACATTTGCATTTTAAATAGTCATGCCTTCGATCAGGAATATATACACTATAGGGCTCCAAATGATTCTGAAAGATGACATTTTTAAATTACACAGAAAACTGCAGGATATCCGCCTCCTTGTGGAAAAGGGATCTTGTGAAAATTCCTTTTATTTTCACGTACCACACCATGACATAGAGAGAGACAGAGAGAGAGAGAGAGAAAGAAAGGGAGAGGGCAGAGAGAGAGAGAGAGAGAGAGAGAGAGAAGAGCTGAAATTTCATCTCACCCTTATTTGCATAGCTATCATTATCTCAGGTTAGTCATCAGGCCAACCAAGGTGTTATATGTTGAATTTTGAAATAAATTTTAGTTTTTTTGTTAACATCTGCTTCATAATGGATGGTTTTATTTGTACTTAGCCTCTAAACAAATGAGAATGAAAGCGTCTGCTCCCAATTTATTTTATATGAGTATGCTGCATTGTTAACACAGTATCTGTTAAGGCGGGCTTCTGAAGGGAGAATGATAATGTAACAGTATCAAAGGAAGTGTTTTTTCTCATCTAAAGAGTCACTGTGGGGCTGCGGAGACAGCTCAGCAGTCTAAGTGCCTGCCTGGCCAGCAAGTGCAAGGGCCTGCGTTCCACCCCTGGTACCATGCGCTGCACCAGCCCCACGTTGTGCTGCCCACTGAAACTGGGTGCGGTGGGGCATGCCCATAATTCTAATGCTTGGGAGGCTGAGGCGGGAGGATCACTATGAGTCTGAGTTGTGTGATGACACCCTGTACCAAATAAAGGAACAATAAATAAATAAATAAATACATAAGTATATAAATCAATCAATAAATAAATGGCTAAATTTTTAAAAGAAGAATCCCTGTGGGGCTATCTGATTCAATATCATCAATAAAAATCACAACCATGAAATTTATCCAGAATTAATGGAAAACAGAGTAGTGCTTGCTCTTGGATATTCTAAAACCAGCTGGTATAGAACTGCATAGAGCTGGATGGGAACTACCCATCTGCACATTGTTGCTGAGAGGATTTTTCTAACATTCTTCTGTCAGAATTTAAGTTTCCACTCTTTTTCTTTTCTTAGGCTGTCCTAAAGATGGCCTCAAAGTAGTGACAATCACAGACTATCCCTTGTTCACTGAAGAAACATGGATTATGGGATCTGCTTGTGCCACATTCAGATAATAGGCTTGATATCAGGTAAGGGGTTTTCTTAAATATTCTTGGAACTACTATGTTAATTATGCTGTCCTCTTCTCGCTGAGTTATCTATGAGCCTGGTACCCTAGGTGTCAGCCACAAGTGAATGATTCACTACTTTGTCGATTTATCCAAGGAAATGGTTTGATTGATGAAAGTAGAAGGAAGTTCCACCAACTTGCCAGCTCTGTGGTCACAAATGACCTTGCCTCTCCCTAGGAAACTAGAGTGCCCTCCCCATGATGATTCTTTCAAGCACTGGGCTTTGTCCTCTGGGCCACGCAGCGACACATGTGGGCAGCACATCTCGGCCACTGCAAGTCCCAAGCAGATGTTCCGGCACCCGTTGAACAGCATTTGTGCACTGTCCACAGCGTGGAAGCCACTGCTACGTGGCCTGAAACATGCGAGCACCACTTTGTCCCTTTTGAAGAAATAGAGAAAAATGCCGCTGTCCTGTTCTTCAGGATTACGGGGACAATCGGGGAGTAGAAGTGGAGAATATGTCCTTGCCCTGTGGCAATATGAGAAGCTACGACACAATGCTAGAAGCTGTAGCAAGAGCCAGGATTTCTTCTCCAGCATTTTCTGAACACTGCTGTGGAACTCTAGCTCATTATCTGTAAATATGAATTTTTGAACAAGCTATACATAAAAAGGCTGCCATTAAGAACTCATTGATTTTCTGAAAGTTCTGCATTTCTCATGAATCAGCACAGCACAGAGCATGATGTTTTGCATTCAAATGTCGCCAACATTTAGGGTGTCGTAAGGCATCTACAGGAGACAGAGTCCAGGGCTCTGACGAGGAGGAGGATCCCCAGAGCCACACGCTCAGACTCTAACCTGGCTCATGTGAGTGTTGTGATTTTAAGTGAGTATCATAACCTCTGTGCCTCTTTTCGTTTTTTCTTTTAAAGACAATAAAAAGAATAAAAGTGACACGGAATTTCAAAACAAGATCATTGGAGATTAACAATGGTTGTTCCATTGCATATTGTTTTTGTCCAAGGACTTGTTCAGATTACCAAATAAGGGCATAAAAAATTGGTCACACAAGTAGGCATTATCTACAAGTGGCCACACCACTTGCTAACCTCCTAAGGCTGTTATAGGAAGGAATTAATATATGTAAAGCATGTGGAAAAGGACCAAATACACAGTGACAGCGGAGTTTGAGTTCCTTTACACTTCTCTGTATTTGGGTCTATTTTAAGAGCCTGGAATTATCACCCACCGCTCGAGAATTTCTGCTTATATAGAACTGACAAATGAATACAAAAGCATTTTTTAAAATGCCAAATGCTATGTCAGAGATAGCAACAACTTTCCTGTCACCCTAAACAAGTATTTGCAAAGAAGAGCACTTTGAGAGTATCTGACGGGGGAGATAAAGGGTTCACATTGCGAGTGAGATAACTGCAGATTCGTGGTCCTAAGGAGGATCTGTAACACATGCACACGTGTAACTGCCTGCAAAATTTGCAGGAATGGTGTTTCCATCCTGCTCGATTTTAAATATCATAATGTGATATTTCATCAGATAAAAACTAGAAATGGCTATCAATATATTGCATAAAATACAAATGCTTAGCGTAACTCAGTTCTCTTCCTAATACTTTAAATGAGCTATGCTAAGAAAGTTGGTCAGAACTGGGCAAATACAATTCCCAGTTGGCCCAGGACCCAAGTTTTCTATTTTTTAATATTAATTTTGTATGTATAAGACAAAAATTGTTGATTTTATAATTTCTAATGAAAGTCACAGATATCACACACTGACACTTTAAATTGTAGTAAGTGTGGCATTTCAATTTTCTTTTTTTGTTGTTCATTAGGATGAGGGATTGAACTTGGGATGTCGTGTTTGCTAGGCAGGCACTTAATCCCCTGAGCTATCTCCCTGACTTTTATTTGCTTATTTATTTATTTACTTATATTTATTTTTTTGGTACCAGAGACCTTGCACGTGCCAGGGAGATCCTGACGTTACTGAGCTATCTCTCCGGCCCTCTCTATTAAATATATACACTTGATGGGAAGCAATGGTATGTTTTGATCTAAGGTGCACAATGTAAAACTTACAGATTTGTAGAACTGGGACTGTAGCTCATACCTGAGCGCTGGCCTCCCAAGTGTGAGGTCCAGATTTGAGCCTCAGCACCACCATAAATACATAATGCATTAAGAAATGAGAAATAAATACATAAAACATAATACATGTGAAATAGATAAAATTTCCTTTACTAATTATTTTAAAGTAGAAAAAAGCCTACTTGTGTTTAAGTAGAACAACCACCTTCCCACATTAGCCTCAAAACCTATTCTCCTACTTTAAGAAGAAAAACATAATAAAAACCCATACTGAGTGATGCTTCTGCATGAGGAGGTTAGTCTACACACATGTATCACTTAATCTGAACAAAAATTCTACCCAAAAGTTGCACTACTATGATTGGTAGTATCCAGAATAGGTTTTGAATTTGGAAGACAAAAGACCCAAGAAGCTCTATTTTTTAGTTTGTTTGTATGTATGTATGTATGTATGTATGTATGTATGTATGTATGTATTTTTTACTTGGCACAGGGTCTCACTTCACAGTTCAGACTCTTAGTGATCCTCCTGTTTTCAGTGTCCCCAGTGCTGAGATTACAGGTGTGTGCCACCACACCTGGTCTCAGTGGCTGGCTCAGCAAGCCTGGGGGCAGACCCAGCACAGCATGTGGTGCCAGAGGTCAAACCCCAGTCCCTGCGTTTGCCTAAGCAGTCACTTAGTCTGTTGTACAATCTCTCTGGCCCTACTTTCTTATTATTGCGACCACAGGCCTTCAGATTGTTAGCTCTGTATTTCTGAACTGGTGAAACAGAGACAGTAACACCTATTTGAATCTGCTGACCAAGTTAAATAGCACATGATTGGAAAAAGTAGAGAGATGGAGCAATAAAAATAGACATTTTAGTCATTCTGAGTTTTTCGCTAATATAAATTTAATTGTTAATTCATGGCTCAATTTGAGTTTTCCATTTGCGTGCCTCTGAGGATATAATGTATAAATGAGATTTTTTTATAACATATTTATATCAAAGTTTTGGGAGAAAAATTAGAGAATTAGCCATATATGTATATATATGGGGGGACTACACTAACTATCATTGGGTGAAAAGGTTAGCTCAACAATGGCTAGTAGGGAAGTCAGTTACTAATCAATATACTATTTTATTTGCTTTTAAGCAAGATCTCGCCATATAGTTCCGATTCACCTTGCACTCTCCGGGAAGCTCACGCTGGTGGCAAATCCATGGCAGTTCTCCTGCCTTAGCCTTCCAAGTTCTGGGATACAGGCATATGCCACCACACCCAGAAGCATAATTATTAAGCTTTTATGAGTAGCATTAAAATTGCTTTTATTTTTATTTTAAACATTTTGGAGACACAATTCATGTCACAAAATAGTCTTTTGAAACATTAAATTATTTTTCAAAGCTACAAGCTTTATATAGAGTAGATAACTGGACTGATAGGACAAGTTTGGTGTGAGGGCCTACAGCATATTCCATGGTAGATCACGGTCCAGCCCACAGGAGGCCCTGGGTTCCACCCTCAGCACCACAAAATAGTACTTAGTTGGTAGCATGAGTTGATTGTCACCGGACCTAGTCCAGCAATGTGTACATAGTCATAATTATTTTACTATGCATACATTAAATGTTACAAAGGAAAAAATTTTTAAAAATGAGAGTTTTGATTTTGATTCTATGCTCCACCCTGGACACAGCTAAGTCTCTAATGTATAAGCAAACTGTCTAGAGTCTGGTGTGTATATTAGGTTGAATCCATCCAACAGAAGCATGAGCCACAGTGGAGACACCTCTACTTGCAAATAAAATAGGCACAGCGCATTGCTTTAGTGTGGCAAATAAGAAAACTGCCTACAAATTTCTGTGTCTGTGAGGAAAGACAGTACAGAGCTGTCCTAACCCTTAACAGGTAACAGAAGTGACTGAGTGAGTTCGCCAAGGAGGCCACTTCCTTTTGGCTGACTTATGCAGCTATTTCTCATGTGTGAGCTTTGTCTCCTAACTTTGGTTTTTGGGTATCTGCCCCAGTGACTAACATCTTTCATGAAATCATTCTCGAGTGCAGAAGGCCAGAGATTTTGAGCTCCTCACGATGTCTGTGAGGTCTTCTGGGCCCTGGCTCAGTATCTGTGACCTTTCATTCTTCTCAGACTCCAAGCAGTGAGCAAAGTCTTTGTGCTGTTTGTGCTGCCTCAGAGCTCATGCAGAAGCCAGTGCGTTCTTGTGGGCAGCGTTGAAATCAGCGGTGCAGGAGACTGTGGGCTGCGGGGCTGCTCTCCATGCAGAGCACACGGGGAAGCCGTGATCTCCATGTACCTGCCTGGCACTGGATGTGTACAGGTGTGCAGTTAATGGGTGCTCCTTCAAGTCTTGGTGAAAGGAGAAAACCTAAGCTGGCTTCTTTTTATGCGCGCAAGTTTCGTATTGCAATATTACCTGCATGTGTGAGATGCTAGGAGGATAAAACACTAAGAAAATTAGACAAGAAGCTTTAGACATTGATCATTTTATTTGGATAATATGAATTACTCAAGATTGTCCTGTTTGCATACTAACTACTGATTGAATTTTAAATACTGCTTTGGTGTGTAGAAAAATAGAGGCAATTACATGCATATGTGTGTAAAGAAGGATTAGTCATAAATATATAAATATAGCACTTGCATAAAATGTGATCTGATAGGTTATGCATAATTCAATGAGTTAATTTCTCAATCTTCCATTTTAACTCCTACAGCAATGTAACTAGTTTGAGGGTAACATCAAAGGATGTAATAACTTTGAAAAACCCTTT
>PVKN010043330.1:0-10259 GCA_004027915.1 Capromys pilorides | reverse complement strand
CAGTAGAAGGTTGCAGAATGGGAATCACCAGGCATTTAGTTGTATGGGGCTCAGCCTGTCTCATGCGATGGCAGGTGCCATACTGAAGTGCTTCAAGTTTGTAGTGATAGAGGAGGGGTAGGGTAGGACTCTCTGATGCTTCCTTAATAGTGGGGAGTGCTGCAGCTCAGTGGGGCTTCTACAGTGGTGAGGCTAGTAGGACAGAGCTCACCAGGGCCCCAAAGCTGGCTGGGGCTCAGCTGGCCTACTGAAGATGCAATCTTAACTTCACTTTGAATTTTAGTTCTGTGATGACTAACAGTGTTGAACATTTATTTATGTACTTAGTGATCATTTGTACATTTGGGAGAAATATCTGCTCAGTTCTCTTGCCACTTACCAGCTTTTTTATTTTCTCTGAGTCTGAGTTTTGCTATACAGCTCAGGGTAGCCTTAAATTCACTAATTATCCCTGACTGGCCTTGAAGTCACATGGTCCTCCTGGCCTACTGTCCTGAGTGTTGGGATTAAAAGAGTACTAAAAGAATACTCCACCAGTCTTGGCCATATTCTTTGGCATTAAATTTTGAAGTTTTATTTGAATATGAACTCCCTCTGGGAAGAGTAGCTGGCCAAGATGGCAAGATATTTTTTATTATTATTCTAATATCTCTGCTGTTTTGCTTTTATTTGATGTCTTTTTCCTTCCCGCATGGAAAATATACAGATATATCTATATATGTCTATCTATTTCTATCTATATCTATATATCTGCTTGCATCTGAGCTTAATCATCTATGTATATCATATTTTGTACGTGTACTACAACTAATCTTTGTTCCCTTTTTTTTTTTTCTGCAGGACTGGGGTTTGAACTCATGACCTTGCACTTGCTGGGCAGGCACTTGTACCACGGAGCTATTTCCCCAGCCCCTTATTCTTTTCTTCATTCTTTATTTCATAATTTCTTATGTTACAGATACTAATATAAAACATATTTCTTCATTGCGATAAAGCACATTACACAATAAAACAATATAACAAACACCTTTTCTCTCCCGAGTGTCTGCATTCACAAATAGAAGTTAATATTTGGATAAGGCTGTCTCAAAGACAAGGACACTTAGACTGGGGGGATAGCTCACTGGCATAAGTGCCTGCCGCACAAGCACAAGGTCTCACTGGCCAAGATTTTATCCCCATATTCCATGCACTGCTACCTTGCTGTGCAGAAATTCTTAAATCAATGCACCAAGTCTCCCCAGAAGAGTAGTAGGCAGCTTCACTCAGTAAAGTATTTGCAGCTTCTCCAAAGGCTGTTTTTCTGGAGACTGAGGAGAAGGAGTCATAAAAATGTGGCTGTCTTACCCATGCCTATAAAATTCTGACATCATAATGAAACATGTTCGGACACTAGCAGCTCGGTCTTCACCTACACATCTTCCATGTGCAGATCATATTACATAAGCTGATTATAAGCAGTCCTGTCTTCAGGCAGTGTTCAAACGCATGATGGTCAAGCTAGGATTAAATTAATCAATAGTGTTTCTTTCTCCAAAGAGATCACCAGCTAATGGGGCATTACGGAAGACATTCTTTTCTTGTTCAGTTCCTGGTTCTCCTTAGTTTTTTAAAGTACATCATCTTGATAAAGAATAACAAAAACCAAGGAATGCCTACTGCCCCAACCTGGTTCATAGCTTCTTTGAGATCAAAGAACCAGGCGGTTGAACATCTTTGTTACTGTTCCAGAATTTATCATAATGTGTATTGAAAGCCTGAATAATGGAATTTATACCTATTATATTTTATCCAAGCAGAGCATGGCTATTAATGCTTGTACTTCTTCACTTAAAACATTTCAATAAAAAACATAGATGTAAAAAATAAATAAATAGGGCCAGCCAAATAGCTCAGCAGATTAAAGTGTCTGCAAGCAAGCAGGGACCAAGGTTTGATCCCCAGGCCTGCCAAGCCAGCCCCACCCCAGGGTGCACTGAGATAGCAATACAGACTGGGTGCGGTGGTGCGAGCCTATAATCCCAGCTCTTGGGAGGCTGTAAACAAGCGGATCACTATGAGTCCTAGTGAGAACCTGAACACCCTGAGGACCCTTTTCAGCAATACAAAAAATAAATAAATAAATAAATAAATAAATAAATAAATAAATAAATAAATTCAGCCTCATTTGTCCATTATTTCTATTATTCTGTAAGGTATTAGAACCCTGTTCAAAAAGTATTTATTTATTTATTTATTTATTTATTTATTTATTTATTTGATCCAGGATCTTGCCTTGCAGTTAAGATTCCTAGCATCCTCCTGTCTCAGTCTCACCAGTGTTGGGATTGCAGACATGCACCACTACACCCAGTTTCAGGGCTGGTAGGGCATGCACGGGGTCCTGGGGCTGGCACAACATTGTGGTACCAGGGATCAAACTCAGGTCCTTGCACTTCCAGGCAGGCTTTTAGACCATTAAACTATCTCCCCATCCTCACGAAGGCTTTTCGTTGTTAGGTTAACTTGATTCAGCTTAGATACTCTGAGTTTACCTTGTTGTGTCACATAGCACTCAGCAGTAGTGCTTTTAGAGATACAGGATCCTACGTAAGGTCATTATGTCACAATTATCTCACATCTGAACTGTGGCATGGTGGAGGCTTTTGGTCAGCAAGGTCGGGCTGCCTCCTCATCCCTCCAGTAATTCTGGACTCAAGCCCATGTGGTCCCATCAGGCTCTCTCAGGACATGAGAATTGACTTATCCTTTACAGCACCACATAGCTTTCATCAGGAGCCAAATATTGCTAACACGTGACACTGTGATGCACAATCAAGACAGAATAGAAGAGAAATAACTTTTTAATAAATAAGATTTCTAGTTGATGCGAAATATAATTTTCTCTGTGTATAATTGACCTGTCTTGTGGAAGGAGAAAAAGCTGAATATATTTAGAAGTTTCTCATTCCTGAGACAAAGGTGGAACCAGAGCCTCTTATGTCTCTTCTACAGAGAAATAGACCACAGGATGTTTGTTGATAGATGGCCCAGAGATCCTCCTTGCCCAGCATCTGTAGGCTCTCTGGTTTGTGCCTTGCTGTCACTTTGGGCAGCCAGCAGAGAGAGCCTGGAGTCCAAGGCCAGCCCAGGCTGAAAGGGCTGAGGCTGCAAAATGGTTCCTCAGGAGGTGATACTGAGCCCTGTGGGGATGCTGGGCTGGAACAGGGCTCAGCCAGCCCTGTCCAGGTAGAAGGGAAGAGAGTTCCAAGTCTGGCTGGAAAAACTGATAGAGTAAATGCACACAGAGTGAGGAACTGTGCTTCAAGATGACTGGAAAGTGGTAAAATCCCAGGAACTGGAGGGAAGGGACTGATGGTAAAGCACACTGTGGTGGAGACAGGTGTTGGTATAGAAAAACCAGGTAGTCAAATAAGAAGTGGGCTGAACTCGGTGTTGGCTCAGAAGAGGGCAGAGAATATGACTTGGGCATCTGTGGGCTATGTGAGCCCTCCAAGCAGCAGATAGCACTGACTCAGGGAGAAACTTGCCCCACTGGAGAGAAGCCTGGCAACCATGAGACTGAGTGTCCTGGCCTCCTGGATGCCTGGAGTTACCCCTTTTACACTGCTCCTTTCTCTGCCAAATTGTTGGGGGTCTGATGAATGTTGTTTGCTTAGAGATGGTAAGAAGTTTCTAAAGCCTAGAAATTCTATATTTGGAGAGTTAAGCAGAAGGTACATTGAACTATGTATTTGAGGAACACTCCTGATGCTACAGATGCTACACAGGGAGCAAGGATACATGGGTAAGCTAAGCATTAAAACAAATTGTGCTTGAGAAGTCAGTGACCTCTGATGCTTCCTTCCATTGCATGGAATGGAAAAAGGGAAGAAAAAAGGAAATGAGAAATCAGGAAGCCACAACCAGAATGGAAGTAGTGTAGGTTCATACTCAATGAGGTTCAGGGAGCTAGTAGGACTTCAGTCACATTTGCTCTTTAAAACCATCTAATATCACAGTGCAATCCCCGGGGCTCAAGCTCAAGAGATTCTTTCTTTTGCTCAGAAAAGCTGGTGAGGCCTCTTTTGCGCCTGCTGTTACAAGTGCCCCATGGTGCTTCTTATCCAGGGCAGAATGGGGAGACCTTTCCAAAGCCTGCTGGGGGAGTTCTATTATTTCTTCCATAGGAGAAAATGTCTTTGACCATTTTGTTACACATGAGGATACCCCTAGAGTCTGTCTGCAGACAGAGAAGGATAATCTGAGGTGGCCTTCTCCTGGAAACCACACAGTGGGTGATGTCTCTGAAGTTCTGTGAGCAGGGATCACGCAGGATGTACCAGGCAGTCTCCTGTTACCAAGGGATATAGCCTGACCCCAACTTTACTTCACAGTTTTAACTTACTTGAACCTTTGTATGGGGGACTTAGATTTACTCCTGTGATAACACACACTCAGTAACTCAACATTTCCCCCATTTCTACTCCTGTCCACTCAGGGCACGTAGTACAGAGTGCATGGCTTGAGAACTCCATCTTTCAAGCCCTGGGCTTAGGTCTAGGGAATTGGACACTATCACCGCCTATGGAATTCCTCCTCCCTTCAGTTCTGTGTTCATAGACAATGAAATCCTCATTTGAATGTGGTCTTGGAGTTCCTTGGGAATCCCACACAAATCTCAGAATGAGACATGGAATACATACGTTTATATGATCTGCATTACAATTTGTCTTGCACTGTGAGTGCCCCCTCTGAAGAACAGTGGCATTGGGGATTGACAGGGTTGTTCTTCCCTAGTATGTCTGAGGTGTGTGTCCCCAGGTTCACCTAGGTAATGTCCTCATGTTTAAGGGGCTGCAGCTTGACTCAGCTTGGCCTTTCTCTTCAGCTAATGGGGAAAAGGAAAGAGTCCAGAGCGGCCTATGGCACAGACTGTGTGCCTTCTGGTCCTTGGTATATTGATGGCCACAATGGCAAGGAGGAGAAGAACAGGGTCCCAGGGAGAAGGCGTGACCTGTATGAGAATTACAAGAGCAACAGGAAGGTATGTCTGACCTGCAGCAGCATGGCAACATTTCTGTATCTCACATATTTCTGGAGTGTCGTGTGATAATATTGGTAGAAACCACCAGCAGCAAGATAAGTAAGGTGTTTCATTTCTGTAGCTTTCCAACATAGGTCCAGGTCTTATGGGCCAATCTAGGACATAGCATGAATATATTTAAGAAATTTTTATTCCTTCATTTCACTGGGCTTTGTTATCACGTGCATTGCTGATCCCTAAGAAATGTCAGTCTGTAAGCATTCAGAGTGTACTTGCTTGCTCAGTGATGCAAACCAGTATGTTTTTCTATAATGCTTTAGAGAGGAGGCCTCATGAAGAGGTCACATGTTCACCCAGAGGCTCAGGATAAAAGCTGCGCACATTTCCTTCTGATGGTGCTTAGCATCTATCCTTTCAAAAGGAGAGGTTGTGGGGAAACTAAAGCAAGTGAGAAGGAAATCATTAATGGCTTTGAGTGGGAATTTTGAAGGTGTTAAGGGGAGCATGAAGTGCAGAGGTAGAAATCTGAATTGTATCATTGGCCTGCTTAGCAGGAGTTTGTCTCATTGAATGAAAGCAATTCAATAAATATGAAACCAGCCTTCTTATTGAGATGTGACATTTATTTAGTTGCTAGTGTCTGCCCTAGAGCAATTCTAGGGTTAGCTCCAAGAAAGATGGTTGTTGACACAAGGGGCTTCGTTTGCTCCCTGCAGTGAGTATTGTTTCATGGTTTTCTCTATCCAGTGTACATAAGGTGAGAGTTTGGTGTAGACCTGTGGATTTTGACCATACTTATTTCCATAGGAGATAATGGCCTGAACCACATTATTACAGATGATGGGACCTCCAGAGTCACCCTATAAATAGAGTTAAGTCATGAGACAGTGCACCTCCTAGATTTGTCCCCTCTTATATCCCAAACACCTCCTGAAGTACTACTCACAATGCATTTGTGAGAGATGAGGGGGAACGATGGGCTCTGAGACCCATAGCTGTCAAACTCTTACTGTGGATAGTGTTACTGCTTTATCTTACTCTTGGGGTCAACCTTGGTCCTTCTCATCCCAGGGCCTGAAGTCTCATCCCGGTATAATCCTGTGGGAACATTGGCTTCAGGCTGTTTAAGGATATAGAGACACATGACTGGGCCAGACTCAGAGCAGGGGTGATGGGTCCATAAACCAAAAGGGTCAGGTGTCTCTGAGGAGTTAATTGGCTATATTTGCTGTACACTCAGTGAATGATTTCTAAAGTC
The DNA here is from genome assembly GCA_004027915.1 of Capromys pilorides. Taxonomy (NCBI): domain Eukaryota; kingdom Metazoa; phylum Chordata; class Mammalia; order Rodentia; family Capromyidae; genus Capromys; species Capromys pilorides. Next base: position 3,975 of record PVKN010043330.1, on the reverse strand, counting down.
ATGGATGTGAACTCAGAGCGTATTGCAGACTCCTGCTTCCAGAGGGGCACTCTTCTACAGAGGCTCCTTGGTGAAGTGGTAGAAGCCTTAATTCCCTAACCCTAACTGTTTTTTTCTTTACAGGGAAAATTATCATAACCTACTAGATAATGAAGCCCTGTTGCTTGGGTCTCCTATATACGTCCCAAACACCACTTCTCCCAAAGAGTGATAGAGTCCCAGTTTTACCATATAGGAGCCTTTTTGGGTATTTGGGTCCCCAGCACAGATCTGAGTAGCAGTATCATAATAGGAAAAGCATTTCTTATACTCCTCATCCTTTTGCACTGTCATCACCACCTCCTGCAGTGTGCTTGAAAGTTTCCCATTTGAGGACAATCGTCCCCATCCAGCCACTTGGCACACTGTACCTGGCTTCACCCAGGTTTCTCTCTTGTGTTTTAGAATCTGTTTCTCTTTAGTCATCTTGGCCTTTTCCTGCAGCTGATGGGAAAGAAGAGGGTCCAGCTCAGCCTGTGCTTTATGGTCTTGGACACTGTAATGAAAACGATGGCAAAAATGGAAAGTACAGGGTCTTTGTGAGAGGAATAACCCTCTGGAAGGAGAGCAAGAGGAGCAGAGAGGTGTGCTAAGTTACCTCAGCAGCATGATGTCATTGGTATCTTTTTTAGGATTGTACTGTGGGTGTGGGATATATCTTTTCACATGTATGATTCTTTCATATAGTGAAGGAAGTCAGGTCTTCATCTCAAAATCTTTCTTTTCCGTGTAGTCAGTGATAAGCATACCTATCTGAAGGTAATAAAATCCCAAAAGCTTTTCACAATTCCTGACTTTGCATTTCCATTGAGTACCTTAAACCCTCAGAGTCCTGTGTTGTTTAGGATAATGATGCATCCTAATGGCAGGTGTGATCTGGATGTTGTCTGATCCTCTTTCCTAGGCCCTGGCATGTAGTGGGCTCCCCAGAACTGCTCATTGATTAAGAGAGCAAACCGCTCCAGGCAGTCTCTGGATCAAGGTTGGTAGGACAGTGTTCATGGGATTCTGGAAGAGCGGAAAGTTAGAGTCTGCCTGTGTGGCTCATCTGGAAAGCAGGAGAGACAGTGAGGAATGGGCAGGAAAGCATAATGGGATAAACCATAACTGGATACTATGACTGAGGAAAGGCAAAAGTAGTGTTTTGAGCATTTCTCCTAAGCAGCTGATGAGAGTAGCACCTTTCTCCTCTCAAACAGAAGACAGGCCTATGTTGCCATATTCAGGAGAATTCCATAGTTTCTCCTATATCTTCTTGCCATTAGCATAAACTTTGAGGAAAGACTAACTTCCCTGATGACAAATGTTGTGCCTGGTGGGTCTTGTTGAAAACAGTCTGTGGTAGCCTATCTAGTGTCATACTTGAGGTTCTCTGTTGGGATTAGAAGTCATGTTCTGAGCAATTTTGGTAGAGAGAAGAATCAGGGGTGTTCAGAGAATAGGACATCCATGATCTCTGTAGAATGAATGGGGTTGGGACTCTGAGAATAGAGACGGTAACTTACCTACCCTTGTTCCAGGGGGCAGAAAGATGGCCAACAGAAGCAGGAGCAGCTGCATCTTCCCAAGAAGATTTCCCAGGTGACAGCTTCTCAATCTTTGTCACTGCTGGCTTTTAACCTACAGCAGAGAATGGGGAAGGAGTCAGCTCAGTGACTTATGTTTTCCCCTGGTTTTGTGTTGCTTTATCATGGGTAGCTTTCTAAGACAGTGCATTCCTCCAGTGTATCCTGTGATGATATGTACACAACTGTGTGTGAAAGATACAGGGACCACAGCTGATGATTACTTATTGCAGACCACAAGATGAATCCAAGCACATAATGTGGGGACTGGAGGATATGTTGTCCACTGCAGCATCAGAACCCTGGGTTCTCAGTGACAGAATTTACTACACTAAAGTTCTAAGTCCAAGAGGATGGATTCTGCAGTAGACAAGCATTAGGCTCTTCTCTCATTCTAGGAGAAAGCCTGTTGGAGAGACAACTGACCATTTGATCAAGGAAACAGAATCTTGTAACCCAATGTCCAAAAGCCTATGGTGAAATGATGCACTAAGCAATAAGAAAGCATCTCCATCATTTTCTAAACCTGCATGGTGACTCTTACATCTCTAGAGCCTCCTTCCCACATTGCCCTAAACACCTATTATTCATTAAAAATAATCAGTGTGATAGAATCCACCTGTCTTCTCAATATTTTTAAACAAAGTTTCTGAGTGTGGCACTTATTGGTCAAAATTAGCAAATTTTTGTGGGTTCTACTTGGTCAATCTATGAATTGGCATTGGTTACTCCTACTAGTTTGGATAGGCTGTGTGAATCCCACTAGAACACCATGAACTAGACATGTAGGTGTGCAGGGATATCTGGGCACTGACTCTTCTATGCTCTGCTACTGGGTTATAGGAAATGTGTTTGTTCCTTTTTCAGCCAAGTCCTTCTGCCATAGTGTTTCTTTCTGCCTTGGAGCCAGGGACTGAATCCTCTGAAACCTTGCTGCTGCATAGAGAGCTGTGACTCTAAACACCTGGATTCTGGTGATTTTAGTTCCTCTTTCTGTGTCTATATTTTACATCATTTTATATTTTCTTCAATTTTACTTTATTTTATTTTGAAGAGTAAAAACATAAAGAAAGACAAATGGCAGAAACAAACACAGAAACAGAGTAATGTACAACAATGTGTGTATAAATACAACATGTGACAAACTTTCAAGACAAGAATAGCTACTAAAAAAACTCCATCAAGTGGCCAGCAAGATAGCTGAGTGGACTAAAGTGCCTGCTTAGGCAGAGCACAGCAGCCATGTTCGATTCCCAGTGTGCCACACCAGCCCCACTGCCAGGGCAGTGGTGACTGAGACTGGGTGTGATATTGCGCCCATATAATCCAACACTTGGGAGGTTGAAAATAGGAGAGTCACTATGAATCTAATCTATATAGTGAGACCCTGTAGAACCTGTACTAAATACAAAACAACAACAGCAACAACATATGAACATTTATCAGAACTCTGCATGTTTTGCCTTGTACTGTACCAATAGTAAAACATTTAAAAATAAAATTATCTTTTTGATTGTACACATATGTATTGGCTAAAAATTTGGAAAGTAAAAGGGAAAAATAACATTTATTTGTCTATTTTCCCTAAACAAACAAAAAAAAAGTCGTTAGTACATGCTTGTATTAGAGAATGATTACGTTTATCATGGGGAGTCTGTATATATCAAATGTTACTTTTTATTAGTCCTCTTCTCCCCCCTCTTTCCCATACCTCTATCTCTTTGTTCCCTTCCTATATGAGAAAACTCTATTTCCTCTGTTTATCTTTTATTTTGCTCTTTAATTTAATTACACTTTATCTTTGTTATGTAAGAAAAGTCATGTGATATTTAAACTTGTGTGAATTATTTGTTTCACTTAACAGTATGGTCTCAAAGTGCATCCATGCTTCTACCAATTACTCATATTTTCCTTTTTTAAAGAGTAGAACTCTATTGTGTACAAATACCCTATTTTCTTCATCCATCTCTTGTTGAGCATGTAGATTGTATCCACGATGTAACTGTCATGAATCGTGCTCCTATAAACATGGATATGTGTGTATCACTGTCATAATGTGTCTTTAGTGTTTCCAAAAAGAGACCTAGAAGGGAAAGTGCTGGTTTGAATGGAATTTCAACTTTTAAGTTTTTGAGGAATCAGTGTACTGATATCTATAGTCTCCTACACAGACCAGTAAACCCATGTAGTGAGCATATTAAACATTTATGGCAGTGCTGTGTATAGCATGTATTTTAAAAATCTTTTTTACTTAACAGTATAATTGAAGCATTTTTGTTACATTGAAAATGATTAGTTAGTATAACCATAGTACTTGTTGCCTAGTTTTATTAAGAAGTTTAACATGCAATATATTTCTGAAGTTGGGAAT
>PVKN010043329.1:0-10251 GCA_004027915.1 Capromys pilorides | reverse complement strand
TTTAATTTGGGAATCATTCAATATACCAAGAACATTAGGTCATGTGGCATTCGTCTCTTTTTCCTTTAATAACTTATCATAGCAATATAACTTTTATGTCTCTAGAGCCTTTCTAGCTCCTCATTCCACTTACCCTCACCACACACTGCTTTCAAGGTAATACACACAGAAGGCTGGGAAATAGGAAACAAGGGGGAAAGAGAGTTTCTCTAATTTCTTACGACACTTATAGATCTTTCTGTGCATTTCATGGGAAAAGTGTTTCAAGATGGTGTTGAGAGGACTACTGATGTCCTGCTACATAAGCACAGCACTGTGGGGCAATATGATAATGTAGGGGATCTCTTTATGTAGTTTCACATAATTTGTGGTGGCACATGAGACAGGGAATTTGCATCAAGTGCAAGCTCATCTGCCAGGGATTCTAAGGAAAAAATCCGTAATAATGAGCATCAAAATTTTAGGGCAGCATTAACTGCCTATTGGTAAACTAAAAAATTTTCTCCTACTCCATATAATTTAAAACCATGTGTTTGCCAACCTAGATGACCATCAGCAGGTGAATACAGAATGTGTGGTATATATGCATGAGATACATATACGGTGTAGTATATATACTATATAGTATATATACATATATAATGTGTGGTATCTATATACAATGGAATAGTATACAACCACGAAGAATGCCATTTGCAGGAAAATGGATAGAACTGGTGATTATTAGGTTAAGCAAAACAAACCAGTCTCAGAAAGTCAAACACTGAATGCTTTCCTGCATATATGTGATCTTAAAAAATAAAAAAGAGAGGACACAAAATCAGAAGACAAACTATTGAGAGAAGGAGAAGGGAATCAGGGAGGAGGGGAGAGGACCAGGTGAGAGAGATGAATGGGGTGTGAAAATTATAAAAGTGTACTACAGGCGCGCATGAATGTGTAAAAGGAAAACTGCCCGCCTGTATAACTAATGCACTATCACTAATAAAGTGTGTGTGCTTGTGATGGCAAACAAGCCCAGTGAGGATGAGCTTTGATCGTACCCCACCATCCAGAAGAAGGTGAAACAGCAGCTGTATTCCTTTGGACTTCTAATCCTCGGAAGAGGAAGTATATTGCAGCTTCTGTCCCAAATAAGGACATGTGCAATCTAACAAGACTAGCCATAATGCAGCACATACAATCCCTGACAGAAATGACTCACATGCTGAACACTGACATTTTTCAAAATGCGTGCAAACCCACATGAGCCCAGGCCTGTGCTTAACTTCTTCATTTACTCAGACAACAAGTCCTTCTAATGGGTCTGTCGGCATGCCATCGTCTTCAGGGTGACACTTGATAATTTACTCTTCACCCTCAAAACTATGTTTAATCCCCACATTTTAGCTCTGCTAAAAGCTTCAGCAGGTTCAACAGAGGGGGTCAAGGTCAGCAATCCCTTTAGCCCGTTAGCTTTCTTATACCAAGCTAAGCATCTTTCTTTCAGATTTCCAAAGCCATTCCAAAAGTCTCTTTTTGTGGAAGTAACCTTACTTTCTGTGGGGTAGGAAACAAGGAAGTCTAAAAATATTTACCTCGTGAATGTTTTCATTAATAATGAATTAATGAGGAGGCCAAAAGGGGCAATAAACAGAAGAAACAAAAGAATATACAAAAACAGGACTTGGGAAGGAATTCAGGGCTCCCACTTTGCTTTTTAGTCATAGAACAGCAAACAGAAAGCTAAGTAAGTGGCTCCCCAGCCTAGAAGAAAACAAGATAGCAAAGTATGCTAGACATGGGAAGACAGCAGTTGCAGAGGGAGGCTTTGGGCACAAAAAAGAACTGACATTAGCCCTGGGTCAGACTTATCATTTCCTTGCATTAAGTATCATTTAATTTCTGTAGAGATGACTACAGAATCAGAAAGTCATGGATGCTTGAGAAATCACTGCACTGATATCTTGACTCCAACAGATTAGAAAGATGGATTCTAAAATGCAAGAGTCAAATAGATGGTGGGGTAATCTTATTGTTCCGACAAGTACCAATGATGTCATTCATTTAGAAAGGAAACTCTATAGACACTTGCCCTGGATAGCCACCAACAAAGGTGACTCTCAATGAGTAAATAAGGGTCACCACAGGGAGTAAGTAACTGACCCATCCCTACACATACCACAAGCATCCAACACCGTGTACACAGGAAACAGACTTTAACCACAGTTATCACCCTCTCAGCCTCCAAGTCCCAAAGTACTCAGTAGGGAGTCAGGAGACATCTCAGCCCTGGCTCCAGAGCTGACACACTGGAAGTCTCTTGGGAGAGCTGCTCATATGCTCCGGGCTTCTGTTCCTGCTTTGCAATCTGGAGAGAACATTCATGGTCCTGCTTTAGTCTCAGGACTGCTGTGAGGGTGAAACAATATATTAAGTTTTGAGAGACTCCTGAGGAGAAGGAAAGGTTGCTGAGGGCCCTGAACCCTTGCTGACACTGACCCAGAAGCTTGTGCTATGAAGCGATGGTCCCACAGGTGGATCTAGCTAGTATTAAGTTAAATGTTCAACCACTGTCAAGAGAAGGAGGAGGAAAACATCTGTTGGTAGGCGTGAAAGAAGCTGGGTGAGTTACTATTCAGTTTTAGCTCTGCCCCCAGATCGTGTCTAGCTCACCCCCTGGTTTATAGTTCTTGTTCACCCTGGCACACAGCTTATCGCCAACCACATCATGAATCTTTTTCAATAGATGAAAGAAGGAACATCATTTGATGACGAGAACAGGGTGGAAAATAAAGTTGCTGTTGTCAATCTTTAGGGGATAATCATTATGGTTCAAAGAAAGACGACTAGAGTAGTAGCATCAGAGATGCCACAAACCACATTTATGTAATTCTCTGGGTCCCCACCTTTAGGGTGCATCTACTGATTTCTTTCCATGAGCACCAATGGCAGCCTATATGATTTATGTCCCCTTCGAAGTCTCCGTCTCCACCACTTCATGATTTTAAGCCAATATTATCTTCCAAAGTGTTTTTTTTTTTTAATTTTATTTATTTATTTATTTGTTTGCTTGTTGTGTTTGTTTCTTTATTTATTCATTTTGTGGCTGGCTCAGCCTGCCCTGGTGGTGGCGCTGGCGCAGCATGTGGTGCGGGGGATCGAACCGCAGTCCCTGCAGTTGCCTGAGCCTTCCTACGCAGGCGCTTTAGACCACTGAACCATCTCGCCGGCCCCCAAAGTGTTGATATTAATGTTTTCAAACAAGCTTATAACGATGAAGACACAGGTACTGTGTATGCTTTAAAGGTGAAAGACAGCTACCCACTGAAACATTTTTATAAGCAACTTATGAAGGTCCTTGTTCACAAAGGGGTCAGTGGGAAGCTCTTCGTCCCAGTTTTGAGCAGAGTATGAGGACAGGACTGCTGCTCTTGAGGCCAGAAGGCTGTTTGCCAAGAGCAGTCCCATCATCTCTTCACAGTTGGGCTCATTCTGCCTGAGGCAAAAACAGCCACAGCAAGCACACCCTCCAATGGCAGCCACTGTCACAGCTGAGCCCTGGCCTTGTTCTCATCAAGCTGTCCTCAGTCCTTCTCCAGGGAGCCTCTCTACTTGGAAACCAGATCCTGAGGCTTCTGAACCTTCCCAAACATGCTCTGAGCACAAATCAGGAAGACAGGAATGGGGGTGGCAGGAACACAGACACAAAGCTATTTTTGAGTAAATGGAAATAAAAGCTAAATACAGGTGTGTTCTGCACAAATGGAAGCGTTCCCAAATCCACAAGAATTCTTTATAAATAAACTAAAAAACAAACCATTCCAGTTGCCACATCTCATTCTAGTTTCCAGGGACACACACAAATAGTTCAGGTCCTTGCACATTATTTCAGGAACCACAGAGGCCTTACAGACACCCACCAAAGGTGCCTGACTCATTTTCTAGAAAGCCACACAAACTGACAATCTAGGGCTGAAAATGAGGGCAATGCTCACTTCATTAGTCCTGCCATAGCATGGAAAAGGAAGACAAAGAAAAACAACTTTAACTAATTACAAAACATGGGTAGAATGTGGGGCCAATAGAGAATCTCACAGAAAATGCAACTCAATTTAGAAAAGCGTAATTCAAAAGTCTTTCATATCAACTCATATAGACACCAAACATGTACATCAAAACACATATTCAACCAATCATAACGAGACATAACATTATCATAATGGACTCTGGGATGACTCCTGAAGTTAGAAGCACAGATAAGATTTTTCTATAATGGCAGCAGGGCTTCAGAGATTCAGACTCCATTTTCTCAATTTTTAGCAGGCAAACTATTTATGGCACTTTTTTTTTCCTAAATTCTTGCTAAAATATCACCTATCATGAAGACTTAATTGTCTTTTTTTGCGGGACCAGGGTTTGAACTCATGACCTTGCACTTGCCAGGCAGGCATTTGTGTCACGGAGCTAGCTCCCCAGCCCCAAGACTTAACTGTCTTAAGTGTTTTTTTTTTTTTTTTCTTTTTACCTACTTGATATTGTAGCACTACAGCTCTAACAGCAGACTGGGCCCAGACATGAGAACCTTTACCCCATTTCCAAAGTCAGAAAAAGCAGCCGAAGTTTACTGCGCTGACACTTCCCAGGATTATGGGCATCACTGGCAGACGACTTCCTGCAAGAGGTGTCTTATATGCAATATTTCAGTGTTGCTTGACAGCAGTCCTACGAGGCCAGCTTGATGGCTCAGGAAACTGAGGCTCTGAGGGATTAAGTCACAAAGCCAGGAACTGTGAAGATGGAATTCAAATCCTAGATTCTCTAGGCTCATAGCCTGTACAACTTGCTACCCTAACATGTTGCTGCCAACAAACTGAAATACTACATGAAAGTTGGCGGGAATTTTATAGGAATAACAACAAAACTGCACCAGAACAGGAGAGCAAGAGACCTGAGTTCCCAGCAGATCATATAAAATAACAATAAAAACAAAATGATAACTCTAAAACAAGGGCTTCTTTTGTTAAGCAACAAGCTCATAATTACCGTAAGCAGCATGAATTAAGACTGGCTCCATTTGTAGCTATCAGAAAACAGCTAAATGAGTAGATGAGAGCATCCCAGGCCCCAGGAACATCCAGACTTAGGGTCAAGACCATGAGGACACATGAGTAGGATGGGGATACTTAGTAGGCTTCTCTGAACAGTTACATGGACCAAGGTCAGAAAGACAGTCTGTGGCCAGAATGCCTGGAGGAAGGAATGTCATGATCACCTCTCTGGATTTTATCATAAAGGAGAGCAAAGCTACTGAAGACTGCATGGTGCATAGGGGTCACGTGTGCACAGCATTGTTAAGGGATGACAAAAAGAAAAGACTGGGGCACTAGGAGTGAAGTGGATAGCAGGTGACTGCAGTCAGTGACAGTGCCCCATTTCAGGGCTTTCCTCTGGACTAAATGTGGAGGTGTAGGCCCAGCTCCTTTCTGTTCATATGGCTCACAAGCATGAGCTTGCATTGCATGGACAGGAAGGGAAAGGGACATACACAGGTGGCTTGGGATGAGGGCAGGGTAGTTCTAGGAGGACGGAGTGACCAAATGATATGAGCACTTCTAGGCCTAAACACAATCAGGGGTCAAGGATCTAAATATAGGGGGGGAAATGATAAGGTCTTGTTTTACAAAGGTAACATCAAATTGTTTCTACAGACATTAATCCACCATAGCAACTCAATCCCAGCACTCAGAAGGCTGATACAGGAGGATCACTGTGATTTCAAGACCAGCCTGGACTATGCAGTAAGCTCAAGATCAGCCTGGACTACCCAGTGAGACCCTGTTGAAAAAAAAACCAAAAGAAAAAATATTGGATATTAATCTTAAAGCTGGGTATGAAGGCACATGCTTATAATACTTGCACTTGGGAGATAGGGCAGGGGGATCTCAAGTTTGAGGCCAGTTTGAGGTACGTAGTGAAGCTTCTCACAAAATTAAAGAAACCAATCTCAAAAAAAAAAAAAAAAAAAAAAAAAAAAAAAAAAAAAAAAAAAAAAAAAAAAAAAAAAAAAAAAAAAAAAAAAGCAAACAAACATTAGTCCACAAAACTAGAGAAAAGGGATGAAACCTTCAGGATACTCTGGAAAGCAGCCTACCAGCCTACTCATTTCTCACTACTGGGGTCAGACTATGAAGTCAGAGATAACAATTACCGAGATGAAGATAATGTGCTCTCATCATGACATATTTTTAAATGGCAAGGTCCAGAGTATAACATGTTAGGACGGAAATGAACTTGTTTAGGTAAGAGACCAACCATGGTGGTTCTTTCTGTTCTCAAACCTTACTCAGCTTTATTGACACACAGAATGTTCAATTAAAAAGGCTCTACCTTCTCTTAAAGCAAAACAAAGAAAGGGCACAGAGTTGTTCCCCCACACAAAGAATGGCAGCTATTTAATTTTCTGGTCACTTTATCATCACAAGGGATAAACTATTCTAACCCTTTCCCTGTATTACTAATGCCAATTATCAGTGCTAATGAGGAAAATATGTGTATTATGTTTCTTGCCCATTTAACAATTTCTTTATTCTGTTTGTTTGGTTATAGATGTGATTAAAAATAGGACATGCACTGTGCATAAGAAACCAGCCTAAAGGACGCTCAGCAGACAGACAAGAGGAGGAGAGGGACAAAAAGAGAAGTGTTCCTGCCTTCCTGCAGAAAAGAACGACGAAGGAAGCATCTTTCTTCTCCTCTCATTTCCTCCTGCCACATTCAACACCCACAGAGCTGTACTGAAATAACTTAAGGGGTGAGTATCTCACAGGTAAAAAGATGGATGGGGTCTTAGGTGATCTACAAAGGAGGGTATAATTTTCTATTCCAGGAAAGTGTCTATAACTTTAGCATTATTTAGCATGTCACTTTCATATGGAGTCCATGAGAGGGCCAGCTCTCTCCCCAAAAACATGCCTGATCTTTTAGCAAGCTACTAAACCTCAGAACCTGGTCCTTAGTTCACTGGCTTCTTTGGTTTCGGCTCTTCAAATACACAATTTCTAAAACTGATTCCTAGAAGCAAGCATCTTTGAGGATAAAGGTAAATCTTATCAATCACTTTATAAACAAACTGGGGGCCAGGGAGATAGCTCAATAGAATAAGCACCTGCCTGGCAAGCGCAAGGTCCTGAGTTCTATCCCCGGTACCACAAAACAAATAAATACATAAATGAACAAACAAATGAACTGGGGAGTAAGGGTTGAAGGCAACACTGGGGTCCCTTATCTTTCAGTAGTAGCCAGAGCCCACCTTAGTCCACTGCTTTCTCTCTTCCTTCTCTGAATTCTGCACCCCAGCAATGTTTCTCAGCCCTGCAAAAGCGCAGGTGCCACCGTGTTCTCCATGTCACACCTGTGCAGAGAAAATTATACACTCTCTGCCACTTACCTAGATACCAGAATAAAAACGCCTTCTATTGTAAAAACCTTATACTTCAGAGAAAAAGCCATATGTTCTAGGAATCACTTGAATAACCTGACTTTCAACTACTGACTTGTCAAGGAGCATTGTATGAAAGGAGAAAGCACACACAGTCAAGACCTTGGTAAACTGTATCTCTTTACACAGATTTTATAGCTCTCATGGTGTTTAAAGAGTGCTCTGGCTGTCATGATAATAAAATCATCCAACCTTCTTAGCCCAAACAAGAAAAATAAAATTCTCTCAGGCATTTATTCTATCTGTTCTTGATCTTGAGCAGCAAACATTCTTTAAGCATTTTCCGCCTATGAGGCATGACCAGTCTCTTTAAAGCCCCTCCATCAGTCCCATATGACACAGTTCTGCATCCTGGCTGCTGTGGAAGGCAGAGTCTGTGACCAAGCAGGCTGCCTTCTGCATTAGTCCTTCTGAAACACACTTTTCTGCAAGGTCATGCGAATTGGTGGCTGGAAGCACAAAAATCTATTCCATTTTCAAGCTCATTCATTCATCTGGACTCAGCTTGATGAAAATGAAGGACGCAAAATCTTTCCCATAAGTTCAGGACCATAGAAACCAGGTATTTCAAGGGCTAAAGAAAAAGCTTGCAGTGTTCTGCAGACATCCCAAAGCACTTCACAGTTTAGAAGGTAGAAGAGAATCTTTATTTACCTTATTGATGAGAGTCACTATATCTCCTTCTTTAATTGTCAATTCATCATCATTCTGTGCCTCATATGGAAATATTACTTTGCAGTAATCCTTGGCTGTAAGAAGAACAGAAAACACAATCCTTAAGGTGCGTTATAAATGAGCCAGCCCAGGAGAAGATGTTCTCTGTTGGGTTCATTTAAGGGGGAGGTACACATAATAGGTAGGATATTATGGCTATATAAAGAGAGGGTCACCCTCAGAAACCTCCCTAAGAGTGTTCGTAATAGGCTCACGCATATTTATTCTCTACATTTTCCTCTTCACAAACAATGTGGCATCATGAAATGCTATTGGCTGCTTTGCTTTTCTCAGGCAAAAAAAAGATGTTTTTGGTCACAGGAAAACAGACATGTACCATCTCACACACTCTTCAGGTGCGTGCATAAGCAGACATCTGCAGAAAACAAAAAGTTAAAATCTGTCTCACTGTCTTCTTCCAAGCAGTATAAAACCAGAAATAAGGAATTTATATATGTTACAAAGCTAACATGGTACATAAAACAATGAAAAATTGCCTCATTACGGTATGTCTTAAAAGACAAATTTGGATGTATTTTTATGTGAATACATGTCAAGCACAAACAAACAACAAATACTGACAGAAACAGATTTTTTTTTTTGAATAACGATTGAAGACAAGGCTGTGTGCATGCTAGAGAAAAGCCCTACCACTGAGCCATACCCCTGATTAAGAAGACAGTGAAAACATATGTAAGGGATTTGAAGAAATGAAGGCTTGGAAAATAAGGCTTTCATGTCTCAGAGAAGAAGGTAGAAAGAAAAATTCAAAAATATTAGTATTTACTAGTAAGCATTTCTTAGTCCCCATCAAGGTCAACAGATTTATTTGTTTGTTTGTTTGTTTTGTATTTTTGAGACAGAGTCTCGCTATGCAGTTCTGGCTGGCCTTGAGCTCACTTTTGTAGCACAAGCTGGTCTCAAACTCGCACTAATTCTCCTGCCTCAGCCTCACAAGTGCTGGGATTACAGGCATGTGCCACCACGCCTGGCTAAGGTTAACAGCTTTAATGGCGCTGAATATCCTTAGGTATTTCATGCATACAGCTCATAACCTAGAACTACTGTATATCAATAACTATCAATTATACTATCCCTCCTATACTTATATCATAAGAATGCATTTTTTTGTCTTTTTGAGACAGGGTGCCACTATGCAGTTCAGGCTGGCCTTGAACTCACTTTTGTAGCCCAGGCTGGTCTTGAACTGACACTGATCCTCCTGCCTCAGCCTCCCAAGTGCTGGGACTATAGGCATAAGGCACCATGCCTGGCTAAGAATGCATTTCTTTATTTTGGTGAATACAGCATTGATCAAGGAGAGTGATTTAGAAAATCAAGGCACTTTGAAAATCCACAATACAAGACATACTATGATCTAGGGTTGAAACATGACAGAGAGTTGGAGAGGAAGAAAAGGGAGAAACCACTTTACTTCTGGGATGTTTTTGTGTTTTGTCCAACCGCTTGAAGGTATCAGTTATATCCCCTATCCTAGGGTTGGAAATTCTCCATTTGATGCGCTCTCCATCTCTGATGGCTTATGCTCATTAACCTGTGCTCAGTGAGGGGACCCTCATTCCAAAGTCTACCAAGCTCATATTCTTAAGCCCACATAGTTACCAACATTCCATTTCTCTTTAATTAGTAACAACAAACATTCACAAATCTGAACTAGTCAACTGTTCTTAAGGGAGGGAAAAAGTTAAACATCTTTAAATTGGATGATGACAGCTCCTTACCAATTTTCCTATTGACTGTGCTAGTGAAATATGACTACTCAACCTCAAAACACAAAATGACACAAACACAGTATTAGTGAAGAATTGTCCCGCAGAGCCCTAGGTTTAAGATTAATTCATTGGGGCTGCAGACATAACTCAGATCTGAGTGCCTTTCCGGCAAGAAAAAGGACCAAGGTTCGATCCCTGGTACCACATGTCACGCTGCTGTGCTGGCCACAGAAACCAAGCGTAATGGTGCACACCTGTAATCCCAGTACCACGGAGGCTGAAACAGGAGGATCACTGTGAGTCTGAGCTGCAGAGTAAGATTCT
>PVKN010043328.1:0-10254 GCA_004027915.1 Capromys pilorides | reverse complement strand
ACTAAGCTCTTTAAAGAAAAAGGAAACCCTACATCAGAATTGCATGACTGAAATAACATGATCATAATTTTTTCAGGAATTGAAATCGTGCAGTTGAACAGAATCAAACTGAATCATGTGGTTCAACCTAAATATCTGGTCAGAACTGCTTTGATGTACTCAAATCCCTTGTTCATAACTAAGCATTAGAATAATTTGCTATAATTTTATCTTCATTAAACTTGAGCAGTTGCATAAAGTGAGACTTTGTGATTTTTTTTTCTAATATAAGAAGCAAAAATACATAAAATGTCCTTAATTAATCAGATTTAATTTCATGCTACCAAAATTTACTATAAGTGAATCAGGTCACAAATTAGAATACTGCCTTTCAAGCATTTCAAGACAATTGTACCTGTAAAAGATCATGATCTTGGGCTGGGGAGATAGCGCCGAGGCGTGGCGCAAGTGCCTGCCTGGCAAGTGCAAGGTCTTGAGTTTAAACCCTGGTCCCACTAAAAAAAAAAAAAAAATCATGATCCTGAGCTCACAAAATGAAAAGGGCTTTCTTTTTTTAGTACCAGGGATCAAACTCAGGACCTTGTGCTTATCAGGCAAACATTTATACAGCTGAGCTATCTCCCCAGCCCAGGACAATAGCTTTTGTTGCAACTTTGAAGGTTATGTACACCAGTTTATGTATTTAAGTACAACCTCTTTTCTGTTTAGAGTTGATAGAATCTTCACTTCCTCAAGTTTTGGCTTTCTTCCTGGGCGTGTTTCAACATCACTCTAAAAATTTACCAGAAAAATAAATATTTTTAATAAACTAAGAGATTTTTTTTAAGAACAAAACAAAATAAAAAGAGAATGATTTCCCTGCCAGACCGCACTTAGGGACATAAGAATTGCCTCAATCTTCCCTCAAGCATGCTGGCTAAGAAATTTACTGTAAGAGTTACACTGTCTCTGTGTTGTGGTCTCTTCATTTGTAAAGCAGGAATGAAGACCTCTTCTATGTTCCCCTAACTGATGGTGAACTTATGAGAGAACGAGAAAAAGAGAGCAGGAAGAAATGTCCATAACTCTCTGTCTACCTAGAGCAGCCTCCCAAACACCAAAGTCATATGCATTAGGAATTGGGAGTGATTTTTAAACTCATTAAAAATTTCCTGGAGTAAGTACCCCATTTCTTTTTTTTTTTTTTTCAAATTTTTATTTATTTGTTTGTTTATTTATTTATTTATTTTATGGCTGGCTCAGCCTGCCTTGGTGGTGGGGCTGGCACAGCATGTGGTGCCGGGGATCGAACCGCAGTCCCTGCAGCTGCCTGAGCTTTCCTAAGCAGGTGCTTTAGACCACTGAACCATCTTGCCTGCCCTGGACCCTATTTCTTACACAGATAAGACATTATTTTTTAAATTACAGTAACAAATTCAAAGATAAATTCATTTCCTTTATATATTCCATATTGTAACCTCTGGGATACAGCACTTTTCTATTTCCCTGAATTGATTTTTTTTTTTTTTTTTTTGAGTCTTAATTGGTCTCTCTAGATAATTCCACAAGATACAAAAAGAAAATCGTCTTTTGGAGTAGTAGCAATGAACAGGTGCAAAAACATACCACCGAAAAACTAGTTAAACCTCCAAGGTAGATGTTCCAAATAGAAATTAAATGAGAGACGCACCGTCTCATCAGTGCCCATATGTTGGTCAACTGGGGATTCTCTTAGCAGAGGGATCTTTACAAGTGTAACAAGCCTGATTCAATGCTACCCACAGCATGAGGCTGATTCCTATTTTGCATTGAAATAGATTATACAGCTTCAATTTTCAATAGACATGCCCCAACATATTGGGTCTCTCAGGAGACAGCAGCCGCTTTGACAGGGGAGGCAGAGGGCTAAGCAATTTCATGCAATATTTAAAATGTTTGTTCCTGGTGACCAGCAAACTGTGATTATCAAATAGGCTGATTCACCACTTCCAGCTGTCAGAAATGATAGCCTCTCCGATTACAGATGCCTGTTGCAGGATGACTACGTCAGTGACTAATGTCTGGTCTCTGAAAAATATGCATGTTCGCATATTGATTACAAGATGAACTTTAATTTTTTATGTGAAAATGTATGGTTGTGGATTTGCTTTTAACAGTAGGAATGAATGAAGGCTGCCGCCTCAAGTGAGGAAACCCAGTACCGCAATGGAGGAGGTTGGGCTGACCCACTGATGCGGTGCTCCTTTTGCAGAGCGGTCTCCACACAGGCACAGGGCTAAGTTGGGAACTCAAGTGATCTTTAGTTGTAGGATCCTTGAAGGATGCAGGACCTTCAAGGTTATGATTATAAAACTCCCAGGTAAGCTAAACTAGTTGCTTAACTGAGTGGAAATTTATCACTTATTCTTGGGGTGCACTTTGATCTGAAATAATGCAAAGCCACGTATCATCTACCAGAACAGCTGACAATTGTACTGGAGCTCTTGTGTTCTTGCGTTGTGAAGTCTAAAAGAAGATAAACTAATAAGAGGTTTTATGCTATTTCCTGAGCATTAGATCTCAGTAAAGACTTGTGTAGGTGTTTCCTAAATGTTTTTGTCAGTTTTCTGATCTCTGAGATATCCACGAGACCCTGCCAAAGTGATCCCATAATAATGGAAAATAAACCAAAAGTATGTTATTTGGGTTGGACTAATCTCAAAGTTAATGACATATATTGATGTTCCATTCTTGAAGAAATTGAAGACTATCTCAGACTTAAACATGCTACCATGTCACAATAGGATATGCTAGGAGGATTTTCCTTTTGGAGCCCATGAGCCTAGGTCACTCAGAAGGAAGCACAAATTTCTGTATCAGTCATCCTGGAAAATGACAATTAGGGGACAGAAAACGAACTCAAGGAGGAGAAATATAAAATTCTAAAAGCATCTAAGGGAGGAAGCAGGCTCACAGCTGCACAGGGTGACATTTATGAGATACCTCAAGACAAGATACATGCCTGAGGGCACCATGTTCAGCACTGCCAGAATCTTCTCTTTCTGTGGACCCTAGAATTTCTAGAAAACCCTTACAAAACACCTGTAGGTGGGTTGTAGCTGAACTATGGATAGTTGAAGGACAGGCTGAAACTGGTCACATACTAGCTTGAGATAGTTGTATGTCTCTATCTCTGTCTCTATCCCTCTCTCTCCTTTCTTTCCTCCCCATATCCCTTCCTTTTCCCTCTTTCTGTCCTGGGAGTTGTACTCAGGGCCTTCACACTGAGTAATATTCCCAGCCCTTTCATATGTATCATTTTGAGACACAGTCTCACCAAGTCACTAAGTTTCCCAACCTGAGTTTCCCAACCTGCAATCCTCCATCTCAGTTTCCCAGAGTACTCAATTTTTCCATTATTAATCCTCTAGGAGGCTTCTCATACTTTTTTCCATAACAGCCTTTTCTTTTTAAATTTTATTATTATAAATGAGCCACATATTTACATGTCATTTGTATTTCTTGGCTTTATACATAGAAAATAGAATATATTTTCTTTATACATATACATATGTCCTAGTTACTTTTCTCTCTCGTTGCTGGGACAAATACCTGACATCCAGAATGAAGGAAGGAAAGGTTTATTTAGCTCACAGTTACTGGAGGTTTCAGTCCATACTCGGCTGGCTCCAAGGCAAAAGGGCACATGGCAGAGAGCAGCAGTTCATGGCAGCGGAACAAAAGCAACAAAGAGGGTATCTGTCTCTCTGTCTCTCTTAAATTACATTCAGGCTCTCTGCCTCAGTATAGCTGCCTCAAACCACGCCCATAATTCCAACAGTACCAAGATCCATAATCCCAGCAGTACTGAAACACATAATCCCAGTGCACCATGAGTTGGCCTCAAACTCTAAAAGTCCCTGCCCATGATTGCATGAGGCTTTGAGGGGACAACTAGACACAAACCATAACAACATAGAAATCAAGATGTTTCATCCCCTAAGAAGCAACCTATAATAACCTGTGGATGGGACATCTCCCTGTCTCAGAATGCATGGATGTGAAAGAGAAAGGAAAACATCTTGAGAGATATTGCATTAGGAGGTGACCTGCAGCAGAACAATACAGGAAAAAATGATCTCCCAGCCTGTGACAAGTTTGTGTTCTCTAAAATCAAGGAATGAATTTTAGGAACAAACAAAGGTCAAGAGCAGAATATTTATTGAGGGAAAGAAATCTTCTGTCTGAGAGAAGGAACAGAAGGGGGACCTGAATGGGTTGCCCAAAAGGTTGCCTTTTCCAAGAGTTCTATAGAGCAAAATCATGTGATAAGGCAGGTCAGAGTTGAGACTATGGTCAACCAATGAGACTACAGCACCACACCATTGCTCAGGTAAAACTGATTAAAATTGGGATCCAATGGGAAAGCAAGTCACATAGCAAGCAGGCAAGAGTACCACCTGTTGGGTTTGGGCTCCTGACTCTTTCCAGGCTCTTTCAAGGTGATGGATACTTACTTAGCATATCAATCCCTGATGCCCATCCTTAGGGTAGTATGTTGCTGCTTTTCTTTACTCTTGTCTTGAGCTCTGACCCACAGTGGAGGAGTGTCTGCCTATAGTTGCAAAGTCACCTGGTCTTCCATGTCATTCTTGCGGGCCTGGCCCTGTCTAACTGCCTATAATATTTCTCTCTAATGCAGCTGCCTACAACAGGAGCATGTATCAACTCACTGAGCAGAGTAGAGACAGACTGGGGAGACCCCAAAGGATGGCCCCCATTTGCAGAGCATGCCAGTGTTCCTATGTGGAACTTGAGAAGAAGCTAGATTACTTGCAGTTGAACATGATGACAGTCATCATAATATAGCTATTAAAGTAAAAACAACTTAATTGTGTACTTGTAAGCTGGTCAGACCAGTGAACATTTGGTTCAGACACAATAATGAATCAGAATACCTCAGCTCAGGCTTCTGTACTAGTGACTCTGTTGCCTCCAGTCTTTTGCATTGTAGAGTGTCAACTACTCTGCTGGAAACAATACATTATACTATGAGAAATAGGTGCTGGCCAACAGGCCTGAATTCTCTGTCCAGCTGGGTTACCCCGAGTTCCTGGATTTTCATTTGCTGGCCATCAGCTATTTATTCTGTGAAATGATAGGACTAAAATTAGTAATCTGCAGTATAGTTTTCTGCAACTAACACCATTTGAAGATACGAAACTATGAGTTTCCCTTTCTCTATGTAAGTGAATGCACCATTTATTCAAATGTTTACCAGCAGTCTTTTCCCAAATAGAAATTTTAATTGTAGTAAAAAGAAAATATTTGGCATTGTAAAGAATCATAATTAAAGGCCATTTGATGCAAACTCTAGTGACCTGTTAAAGGAACTTGAAATATAATTAAACTATAATCATCAAGTCTTTGTAACAGTTCTAAAGCAAAGTATTATTTATAAAGAAGTGCAAACTGACTTTTACATTCAATTTTCATTAAATGAAAGCACTCAATATTCTTCCAGAATAATTTAGTTTCTCATCTTTGTTGCTTACATCTTCAGCTACTGTTATCACAGCTGTGTGATGATTTCTTTTCTATATGTCGGAAAGCCTCTGCATCATCAGATACTGAGATCTAACTGGTTGGCTAAGAACTAAGTAATTTTTCTTCTGTTCAAGTTTTAAGTCAGTATTTGTTACACCCACATTCTACTGAAGTGAATCTTAAGTTTTGTCAGGAACCACAAATGTTACCCTGGGACGGTTAGACTTCTGTGTAAACCTCATGAAAGCAGTAGAGGTGTCCAGGTGTGGCTTTCTCATGGTGTAGATCTTGTCTTCAGGCCTCCAAGACACACAGGGACTACTACATAGGAAGCTGGCATCCCTGTGGTGCTGGTGAGGTGATCACCACTGTAACCTCAACAGTCACTGTTCCTTTGAGCTCCTTTACAGAGAGGAGCATCAGTTTCTTCATAAACAGCATCTGTGGTGGCAGCGGGAGCAAAGGGATCAAACTCCATTACTTCATAGTAATTGGGTGGCTGGAGATCTTTCTTCGTTATTGCTTGATGATTGTTGGGCAAGCGCGGCGGCCCTGGTTGGATGTAGCCGGGGCGGTCTGTGGACTCACTGGCTGCAGTAATACTGAACGTGAGTGCTGCGGTGGCATAGTGTGACTAGAAGTGAGGTTTGGGCTGGTCCTTTGGGCAAAAAGGGATTTTTCTGTATTTTCCAAGGCTGATGAATCCACATGTGGATAAAGACTGGAATTTGAGTTGTTTGTTACAACAGGACTTGGGGAGCTGAAACTTAAGTCTGAAAACTGAGCACTTATGCTGCTGAAGTCTCTCTGAGTGGTTCTGGGCATCAAAGGGCTGGGACTTAGGTCAAGGAAACCAGAACATGGAACAGTAGGCTCGCTGGACATACCGGTAGCTCTATTCTGGTGCTTATTTTGCTCCAAAAGCATTTACTGGTTTTGACTAAACCTCTCCTATCCAAGAATGGTAGTGTGCAAATCTGCATTCACTTGGATGAGCCCAGGGGCTATATCTTCATTCTCCACCACCACGAGCAGGCCCACGGTCTGCTCCTGCATCTCCCAACATGTCTTACAAAGCTTCTGTCTGTCTGGAACTTCATGTTGCCGAGTGGTGGCTTTAAATCCCATTATCCCCACATATCTAAGAGGTGCTGCAAACTCACATCCAGTCAATAAGATCTTATTCTTTTATACAGATCTGTAATTTGCTACATAACAACTAAAGGTAAATCTTGAAAAAACAAGTAATGTAGAGAGAAACAATGGAATAAATAAACTCAAAGATATAAACATTAAATCCTTTTCTGAAACCAAGGTTGCACAAGAGCCAAGACAGATCAGGAGACTCATAGGAACTGACCTGAAAACAGGACATATGAGGAAGAAAGCCAGAAGCTGGGAACCTATGGCTGCTGCTGCTGATGGTTCTTAGGTCTCTACTAATATTCTGTCAGGTTAAATGTGACACAATACTTTTGGCTTGGGTTTAATTATATCAAATATACTTAGGGAAAGGATCAGCCAAATAGCTCAGTGGATTAAAGCACCTGTAGGCAGGCACAGGGGCCAGGGGTTCGATCCCCAGGCCTGCTGTGCAAGCCCTGCCCCCAGGGCATGGTAAGAGGTCGGTTGAGCCTGGATGTGGTGGTGCCTGCCTGTAATCCCAGCTCTTGGGAGGTTATAAACAGGCAGATCACTATGAGTCCAGTCTAGTAGTGAAACACTGAACACTCTGTAGACCCTTTCTTAAAATACAAAACCAAACAAAACAAAACAAAAATAAATATACTTAGGTAAAGGTAAAGATTTACTCACCATTTTGCTGTACAAAAACCAAATGAACAGAAGTTGGATTGATTTGTTTAAAATATGGTATACGAAGACTCTGACTGGCACAATCATTAGGAAAGTAGAATATATCCAAACTGTGATGAAGTTCTTGACACAATATTTAGACATAGGTTTTATCACTTCAAGTTTTTTGTATCTTACATAACACTAGCAAAAATTGTGTAGAGGAAATGAATATGCGTTTGAAATTAAAAATCCCAAATAATTAGAGAAATTATTTTTTTACTTTGAAGTATTTTTAATTATAGTTAAATATCCACTGTATTAGAATTTTAAAAAAGCAGATATAGGACTAAGTAACGTCCAGCCCTTTCTTATGATACATAAAGTATAACCGTGCAGCCTATATTTTATAAGCACTATTTGATTTTCTTTTATGGAATGAAATATGCAGACGACCACTGCAACCCATCTTTGGTAACATCCTCCCACTGAACACTGTGACATCCTGCCATACAGACCCACTTTCTAGGCCCTTGGGGAGGAACGTGAATCTCTGACTGCCTCCTAGATCATTAGTCACTTCAATCTCTGTTTTCCCCACAGACTCTGAGCTCCCCAAGGGCAGAAACCATAATTATTCATTTTAGTCTTTCCAGCACCTGGCACATCTGCATAATATATGCGCTCAATTAGGGTTAGCTAAATGAATGTAAACTACTTTTATTTTCAGAGGGTCTTCTAATTATGTAAAATAGCATAGCTATAATGAATACCAGAATCCTAAATGTAACGTAACAATGCATCTCTCTGTTTTGAAAATTTCTTTTAAATAGAAATGAATTTTAATCAACTGTGTATTTCCTAATTATATAAGCAAAAACATTTTTTGAATTATCCCAGATTTTTAATGTCTTTTTGTATGCAACTGTGTAGAAAAACAGGGTCGTCTGCTGCATTTATTAGTCCTGTTTGGTTTTAATTAGCATTGTTAACATAGAACAAAACACACACATGCATGCGCACGTGCATGCATGCACACAGGAAGCAGATAGCCATAGTTTTTAAATTTTATTCCCACATTTGAAGACATGTACATATGTCTTCATTGGTATCTAAATACATATTACAAAATGTCAATGTATGGGAAAAATGTAAATAGAAGTGCTAAAGATTTTAATGAGAGCTAGCTGTGAAATCTAGGATGAACTTTGTCTCAAATACTACTAATAAACAGTTTTTCATCTGGACCCATATTTAGCTAGGGTCATCATTAAACACCGAACTGTGACAAGCTTTATTACATGTCTTTCTGAGCAATGGATAAAAAAAAAAATAATAAATGCCAAATTCTGATTCTAGGATTCCGTTCAGCTCCTCTTCCCTTGTCCAGTTTTATTTATTGATCAGTAATTTCCATGGGTAGATCCAATGACATTGTCCAGTGATAAATTCTGATTTTCTAAAAGGTGTTGGTAATGCTAGCGGTGTGTTAGGCAAGAAAAAAATAAGTGTGAAGTGACCAGTCATTTTCACAAATCTCAAAACTATCAAATTGAAACTAGGGATTATTAAATTATTTTGGAGCCCATTGAAAGTTACACACTCCGTTCATTGCTGAATATTAATGGATTTTAATACATACTTTTTGCTTAAAATGTGCTGATAATTCGTAATTGTATTTCCATAAATACTGGAAGGGTTTACAACTGAAATGCTCACGTGAGACTGTTGAATATAAAGTGAGTAGGATGAAATAACCAACCCTGTAGTGCAATGGTTCTCAGTTGAGAGGGATCTCACCTTCCAGAGGATGTGTAGCGTAGCAAGGTCTAAAGACGTTTTTGGTCTTTGCTTCTGGGGGAAAACTGCAGGAGTAGAGGCCTGGGATGCTGCTATACCCTACAAAGCACGGAGAGACACATTGCTTCCCCTAACAAAAAAGTCATCTGCTGCCCTGCTGCCCCCCCCCCCCCCCCGGGGTATGCTGAGAGGGCAATTGAGACTGGATGTGGTGGCTTGCCCCTGTAATCCCAGCTCTCAGGAGGTTGTAAACAGGTAGATCACTATGAGTGCAATCTAGTAGTGAGACCCTGAACATTCTGTAGACCCTTCCTTAAAATACAAAAAAAAAAAGATCATCTGGCCCCAGATGTCAAGAAATCCAAGACTGAAAAACTGCCAGAAACAATTAAACCAGAAAGCAGATATAATTAATATAACTAGGCATTAAAGTTGTCTTCTAGCTTATTGCCTCCTGAGTCAATCAATAGAATATTGCTAACGATAGTTTTACAAAGAGCAGTGAAGTATTCTCATGTTCTCCATGGAAGTCTTTTGCTGACTGCTTTCTTACCTGTCTACCAAACCAAAAACTCAAGATTAGGTTGTCACTCATAAAAATAGTAAAAAACTAAGCTATTTTAAGGGTGGGGATGACAAAATGCAAAACGATGGTTCTCAAACGTTAAACAAATTCACTAGAGAGCTTGTTTAAAATACTGTTCCAGGATACCCAATTAAAAGATTACTCCTTGATGGACATCTTCTCAAAGGAGTATATTTTGAGAAATACTATTTAGTGAAACAAATCATTAATATAACCTTTAGGCTAGCACTTCCCAAACTGGGACTATCACAGTTATCTGTGGAATGTCCAAGAAATATGGGTTTAGTCCTAGAAATGCTAGTTCAGTAGGTTTTGGACTAGGGCATATTCTCCCTTTCCTTCTCCTCCTCTGAGTCTCAAAGTTTGTTTTACTAATCAGCCAGGGATAGATTAGCCATAATAATCTATTATATTATTAAATATTGTTTGACCTAAATTTATTTTTTGAAATAAGCTAGATGAAATCCTACTCAGACCTGAAATTTTCAGACAGTCCTTTAGTTGGATATAGGAAGAGTATTGACTTCTACTTTAGACCCAGCTTTCTAGCTATATGCTTCTGGGTTCTT